>OVBA01002585.1:0-33239 GCA_900406435.1 Lepidium aucheri | reverse complement strand
AATATCTAAAATTTAATATTTTAAAATGTTTGATTGATAATCTTAAAATTCCCTAAAAATCAGCAGTAATTATAACTAACTAAATCAAGAAGCAAAGAGATTTCGATCAAAGACACTCTCAAATTTGATTGGACGTTAATGTTGCAGGTATAAATACAGTATATATATTTGAGGAGCTTCTCTTTTATTAGATCTATAATGATTTGCTAACCGCATTGTTCTGGATCATGAATTTGTCACGTAGCTCTCAAGGGATGAAGTGTCTTTCAGATCAAAAAGGCTTTATGTTAACAAGTTAAATGTCATCCTGGTTCAGGTATTGTCGGGGTTTCCTATGAATAGGAGATATATATATATATATATATGATTATTTGCATCCAGTCCTTCTTTTGTGTGTACACTATCTAATTACTTGTGATGATATTGTTTCTCTGGTAAGGCTTTGCTGAAGCCATACCTTTATTGAATTATTCTGCTTTCTTATATGCAGTGAATACGTGAAGATGTACAGCATTTTCATAAGTCAGTTGCAGGTAGCACTGTCAACTTGAGAGTCTTATTTTAGTTAATCTTTGTACTCTTAATAGTCGTTTATCAGTTCTGTACTATATCTAGATTGACTTACTTGCAACTTTGGATACTTGACTGATGTCCATACTTGTTTTCATGTCCGCAAACAATTCTCTCTTTAAACATAAATATTCCTGAGGCGTATTCAAATGGAAGTAGTGAATTAGAGGCAAGTTTTTTCTGTGAACTATGTTACTTCTAACAATCCAAATTGTTTCTGTCACACTTTGAGAGGATGATTGTATACCTTCTTTGTCTCTAGGCATTTATCCAGAACTTGGCTTTATTTTTCACTTCGTTTTTCAAGGTATTTCTCTTTATTTGTTAAGGAAGATTTGTCATACATTTGATGCATTTAAAACATAATAATTTGCTCTCTGTTATTCGTTTGCAGATACATAGAAAAATCTTAGAATCTGCACCCGAAAATATTTCTCTATTACTTACTGGTCTGGAATATCTCATTTGCATGTCATATGTTGATGACATTGAAGTATTTAAGGTATGCTAATTATCTGTTTTTACCTTTTGCTGTTGATGCAGTTTTAGTTTTCAGTTTTATATTTATTGTTGGAGTAATGGTCTCATGTTATTTTTCAATGCTATGTAAATTGACAGCTTTTGCTTGCTTACGAGTGAACAGGTTTGTTTGGACTATTGGAATGCATTAGTTTTGGAGTTGTATGGGTCGCAACATCATGTCGGCCACCCTGCACTAACTCCAAGTCTGTTTGGATTGCAAGTATGACTTATTTATCTTCTTTTATAAGAAGAGAACTAGGATTATATAGTGTTTGTTGAACTATGCTATGATATGTTTACTTACCTTGAGTCTTGATTGACCTATTGTCAGATGGCTTTCCTTCCTTGTACAGTCGATGGTGTCAAACCTGCAGTCACTGAACAGCATAAAATCTATTCAGATCCAATGTCAAAATTACGGGGTCTCATGATTAGTCGCATGGCTAAGCCTGAAGAAGTGTTAATTGTTGAGGACGAAAATGGAAACATTGTCCGTGAAACTATGAAGGATAATGATGTTCTTGTCCAGTATAAGGTACGAACTATAATGGCCTATCTTCAGTGATATAAGATATACTAGGTTCTCCACGTACAGCGTTGATTTTTTTTTAGTTATTAAAGAACTTTTTTTATCAATAATTGGTAAAAAAGTATGTAGCTATTTGTGTTATTACTGTGAAATATAATTATTAGTAATTTATAAACCATTCATGATTGTTGAAGTTTCACAATCTTCTTTATTTATTACATATGATCTATTTACATACATAAACTTATTTGCTACCTTGTTTCGTATTTTACCCTATTGCAGATAATGCGGGAAACATTAATTTACCTCTCGCACCTTGATCATGAAGATACCGAAAGACAGGTAGTATTTTGAGTAATGATTATGTTTTCAAATTTTACTTTATGTTCTTTTACGATAGTTTATGACTTATGAGTGCTAATGGTTGTATATGCTGTGAAATATATTTAGTATTAGCATTTGGAGAATTATTAGAAAGTATAGTGCCTGCGAAAAGCATCCCTTTGTTTACAGGAGAAGATTAGCAAAGGGTCCCAAAATTTCGACAATTCATATGTAAAAGTGTTAATAATTTTGGAATAGCTACATGGTGTAAGGTTAGAGTCTTGGCTTATTCTGTTGTATTGGTGTCAACTTTTTGGTGTTTCTTCTAAGATGTTGAACAAGCTAAGCAAACAATTGAGCGGGGAGGAATGGACATGGAACAATCTGAACACTTTATGCTGGGCTATTGGGTCTATTTCTGGTTCCATGGTAATAGAACAGGTAAACTCCCCTCTGAGTGTCTACTTATATTTCCGAAGACAATGAGACTCTTGTTTTGTAATGCAGTAGCAAATTCGTTTTTCACTCTAGATAGCATCTTTTTATACATAATTAGTGGTCTCCCATCGATTTTATGGTTGATTCATGTTAGATTGGTTCTCTGCCACTTTTTTTTTTTTTTTGCAAAGTTTGTGTCCTTTACTAATCATCTGAACTCCGTCTCTTTATATCAGGAAAACAGATTTCTAGTCATGGTTATCCGCGACTTGTTAAGTTTATGTGAAGTCGTCAAGGGAAAAGACAATAAAGCTGTTATTGCAAGCAACATCATGTGAGTTTGTTTCTATTTCATGGATAGTATTCAAAACCTATAAATTTTATTGTTGGTTTTTTGATTGAATTGTTGTTTCTTATGTAACGTAATATTTTCAGTGGAACTGGATCATTGTTTCCCGCTAGGATTATATATACTCAAACTTAGACTTGTTCCATGCATGATTCGTTGAGTATTTGACCTTTGTGTTATTGTAAATTCGCTTCAGGTATGTTGTTGGACAATATCCAAGATTTCTAAGAGCCCATTGGAAGTTTCTGAAGACGGTTGTCCATAAGTTGTTTGAATTTATGCATGAGCCGCATCCAGGTGTTCAGGTAATTTTTCTATTTATATCTGGTTGTACCGTCACCTATACATCTCTATATATTTGAAACATGTTATTGCTCACGTTGTTGTTTTCCCTATGGTCTATGGGTGGTCTGGTATATCTAAGATTTGGTCAAGCTAATATCTTACGTTTTCTGTATAGGACATGGCTTGTGACACATTCTTAAAAATTGTTGAGAAGTGCAGGCGAAAATTTGTTATTGTTCAGGTGTGTATTGGTCCATTTAGTACTCCTTTTTAATTCTTACTTTGTCATATAAAAGTGGTCTCCTGTGCTTTTCAGGTCGGAGAAAGTGAGCCATTTGTATCTGAACTTCTATCAGGCCTTGCGACAATAGTTGGGGATCTTGAGCCTCATCAGATTCACACATTCTATGAATCTGTACGTATTTGCAGTCATGTCTGTTATGGAGGTCCACTATTTCTTCTTGTGGTCTCACTCGTTGTCTTGGTCTCTTTCTCTCTCTCCCTCTCCAGGTTGGTAGTATGATCCAAGCAGAATCAGATCCTCAGAAGAGGGGCGATTACCTCCAGAGGTTGATGGCTCTCCCAAATCAGGTCTGTTGTAGAAAAAGGTACTTTTCAGCTTTTGTTTTTGCCATAGCTGGCTAAAGCTATTTGTTGTACGATGTAGAAATGGGCAGAGATAATAGGACAAGCACGTCAGAGTGCAGATATCCTCAAGGACCCAGATGTGATACGCACTGTGCTTAATATCCTCCAGGTCTGATATTAAACGGAGTTTAGTTGGAGTTTATTTTCTTTTTTCGAATGCATTAAGTTTTCATACATAAAAATATCATTCATTACGGTGTTGAGCTGGTGCATTGGTGGACTTTGGTTTAGTTTAACGGTCTAACTTATAAATCTGTGCAGACAAATACACGCGTTGCAACTTCACTAGGAACATACTTCTTATCTCAAATTTCGTTGATCTTCTTGGATATGCTAAATGTTTACAGGTAAACTCATAAAAACAGTTATATTACAGTTAAGAGTTATGAGTCATTCTTTATATCTTTTTTGACATGATTTAGTTATATGTGGCTTAATTCTTCCTCTTCTTCACCAGAATGTATAGTGAACTCGTGTCAAGCAGCATTGCCGATGGTGGCCCATACGCGTCGAGAACATCTCTAGTTAAACTTTTAAGGTATGAGAGCGTTATATACCAAATGAATCACAGGTTTTGATGCTCTTATAAACTGGAATTATATTACATGTTTATGCTTCATGTAACAGGTCTGTTAAGAGGGAAATCCTTAAGTTGATAGAAACATTTATAGACAAAGCCGAAAACCAGCCACACATTGGGAAACAGTTTGTTCCACCAATGATGGATCAAGTACTTGGTGACTATGCAAGAAATGTTCCTGATGCAAGGGAATCGGAAGTCTTATCTCTCTTTGCAACGATAATAAACAAGTACGTCTCTTGTCTATATCAGCCTGCCTTATTAATTTAGGATGTTAACAACCCGCTCTTTAATGAGAAATTTTAACAATCATCATGAATAATTTGAATTAGTTGATGAATAGAGGTTTCGTTAGTGTAAAATCTCAAAAGAAGAATTACCGGAAGATGTAACATGGAAATCTACTGAATCTACTATCCTATACTGGCAACTTATTGATGTGTTTCTGTAGGTACAAAGTTGTAATGCAAGATGATGTTCCCCTCATATTTGAAGCTGTTTTTCAGTGCACATTGGAGGTAACTTATTCTATGTTTCCGTTGGAGATACTTTCCATATGTGTATTTCAAAGCTGTTGGTCCATACTTTGGAAGTATTATAAAATAATGTACATATGTGGTCTCTCAATTGAAGTCATACATAAATGAAGTGACTAGTAAAGGTCAATTTGTTTTATTTTTCCTGCAGATGATTACTAAGAATTTTGAAGATTATCCGGAGCACCGCCTCAAGTTTTTCTCTTTACTTCGTGCTATTGCTACATTTTGTTTCCGTGCGTTGATACAGTTGTCAAGTGAGGTTAGTGATTATATTCTTGCATTAGTTTCTTTATGATCTTAATAAGCTATTAACACTTTCTTATTTTCTTTTGCCGCTATTATTAATCATCAGCAACTGAAGTTAGTAATGGATTCAGTGATCTGGGCATTTAGGCACACCGAAAGAAATATTGCTGAAACTGGGCTCAATCTATTGCTCGAGATGCTGAAAAACTTCCAGGTATTGGAATTTCCCCCTCATTTTCTCAGCTTTTTAGCTACATATGATTGTTTTCGAAATCTGACTTAAGGTTTTGGAACTTCCCTCTCGTTTAGTTGGCTGTACCTAATCTAACATGTTCCTCTCTGATTATGACAGAAATCTGACTTCTGTAACCAATTCTACCAGAAGTACTTCATGCAAATTGAGCAAGAAATATTTGCAGTCTTGACTGATACTTTCCATAAGCCTGGATTCAAGTTGCATGTCTTGGTGCTGCAGCATCTATTTTGCCTGGTATATAATACATAAACACATGTTATTCTACCAATTGCTAGTGTTTCGAAAGTAAGTGATCTGAGTATTTATCAGGTTGAGAGCGGTTCTTTGACTGAACCTTTGTGGAATGCTGCAACCGTACCTCATCCCTATCCAAGTAATGCAGCCTTTCTTCATGAATACACCATCAAGCTTCTAAGTTCATCATTCCCCAACATGACTACAATAGAGGTAAGTAACTTAAACCAGAGGATTTGCTTCTTCTTTTCTATTCGCCACTTAACTTGAAAATATAAAACTGAATTCACAACGAAACAAAACCAAACAGGTGACACAGTTTGTGAATGGACTTTATGAAACAAGAACCGACCTTGCCAGCTTTAAGAATAAGATTCGTGACTTCCTCATACAGTCAAAGGAATTTTCTGCTCAGGTACTTAAAATTAACTACAGAGATTAGATTGGTTTATTTTGTCAAGACCACATATCATTAAAGCCTTCAATGTTTGGTATTATAATTTCAGGATAACAAAGATCTATATGCTGAAGAAGCTGCTGCTCAAATAGAGAGGGAGAGACAAAGAATGCTTTCAATTCCTGGACTTGTAGCTCCCAACGAAATTCAAGACGACATGGCTGACTCTTAGAAGAACACTTTGCGTAATTTTTGTTTCTTTCTGATATAGTAAGGCTTCACAAAAGGTTGTTTTTTGGTCGAGTTTCCAAATCGAGTTTTTGAAATGAAAAAGCTTAGGAATGAGAAATGGTAGGTGAGGTTTAGGTCCCTACATTACAATATAGAAACAACGGTAAATTGGTGTGGTCAATAGTTCGAAGTTTGATTAATCCATTTTGGTAAGTTTGAGGTTTGATTGATACTTTTTCATTTTTTTTATTAGACTCGATTATTCTATTAATATGCTTTAAAAAATATTGAAATCTGCAAGTGACATTTAGTCTAATAGGAGGGGTAAGTCTATTAAATGGCAGACGCACTTGCACATCCCATGATTGAGTTCTGCCGTCTGCAGTATGTAAGAATTTGGCTAACCGCTAGTTAGTTGTGGCCCAGTATTGTTGAAAAAAAAATATATATATATTCAAATCTCTTGTTACAACTTGAAAATGTTTATTATTCCACTAAATGTGAACAAGGCCAAGTTGGCATTGCGTAGATCAATTCCCAAACACATTTTCCTCCGGAATTTCATTCAACCTTAACCGGTTTTGAAACGGTTTAAATTGATCTGACTTTTGTAAACCGAATGTAAAATTGAATCTCAGAGAGTAAACCAAGCGCAAGCGGACATGTGGAATCAATTGTACCGGAAACGCTACCTTTGTATACTTTCTCGGGAAATTCTTCATTCCTTGAAATCGATCATCGTAATTCTTAAACTTTGATTCCCTCTGATTTCTCTTTTGGTGGAGGGTTTTAGCTTTTAGGGCAAGATGGGTCAAACTTTTCGCAAGCTTTTTGATACTTTTTTTGGCAACCAGGAGATGAGGGTAACTCTCCTTCCCTCGATCTTCTCTTTAATTTTGATTGCTTTACTGTTTTTGATGGAATTTTGTGTTAATTATCGTTGATCTATTGTGTTTCGTTCATAACTGAGCTGAATTCGATTTCAATGTTTTGATATTGAACATGATCTTATTGTAGTCATGAAAATATGCACAGATGCTAGTTGCAGAAGATATGATCTGATTGTAGTCAAGCTGTTCTTTTATATATTGATGATCTCGCTCTCGAGTCTTATTGACTCAAATTGTTAGCTATCAGCAAAATAACTCAATTATATTGTGGTGCTACTGGTTTTGTGCTGTTCTTGGTCTCTGACCTAGTCACTTTGTTGATTATGATGAATATATTTGGAGATGTCAGGTAGTTATGCTGGGACTTGATGCGGCTGGTAAAACAACGATACTGTACAAGCTTCACATAGGAGAAGTTCTATCAACTGTTCCCACAATTGGTAGGTCACATTGCTGAAGTATTTAGATTTGGTCCTTCTGTGTGTTTTTTCTCATTTCTCTTACCAAAATTGGGGAAGTCTGTGTTCTTGTGCCATGCCTGTCATGTACTGCAGTTTTATGATGTGGGATAATTTACTAGTTTGCTGAGGTTTAGATTTTCTTTCACAGGTTTCAATGTTGAGAAAGTTCAGTACAAGAATGTGATGTTCACAGTTTGGGATGTTGGTGGCCAAGAGAAACTGAGGCCCTTGTGGAGGCATTACTTCAATAATACCGATGGACTTGTAAGTCTTTACTTATTTCATCTCTGCGTGTAGTCAGATCATTATAGAGTCTCTTCCCTCACTTCGACGCGCTGATTCTTCGAAGGATCATATCCTCATGCTGTTTTGGAATATTCTCTGATATATTTTGGTTGATGCATTTGCAGATATACGTGGTAGACTCCTTGGATCGAGAGAGGATTGGTAAAGCGAAGCAAGAATTTCAGGTTGTACAATATCTTAGAGAAATTACACAAAGCTTTTAGTAAATAAGTCTCTGCGTAGTTCTAACCTCTGTGAATTGATTTTTTCAGGAGATTATTAGAGACCCATTCATGCTCAACAGTGTCATTCTAGTGTTTGCAAACAAACAAGACATGGTAAACTTTCAGAGCTTTTGCTTTCCTTACTCTTTCGTTTACCAATATTCACTAAACTCTGTTTGAATCTCAGAGAGGAGCCATGTCTCCTCGAGAAGTATGTGAAGGACTTGGCTTACTTGATCTCAAGAACAGGAAATGGCACATACAAGGCACATGTGCTCTTCAAGGAGATGGGCTTTATGAAGGCTTAGACTGGTTATCCACTACGCTCAAAGATGTTAAAGCTGCTGGTTACTCATCAGTTGGTCCCTCGTTCTAACTCAACTAGCTAGATCAACTTAAGAAAGTACCAAATCAAGCTCATGGTGTTTCAGTCTCTCCACCATTGTATACTTTTGATTCATTGCCAAAGTCTTATTTGCCTCTAATACGATAAATTACATAATCAAAAAATCTCTCAAGACTTCTGTAGTGGAACTTTATTTTTTTTGGTCTTTCTCATCGCTAATATTAGTAAATCACTTAGGCTCCTTTTTGCATGATACAATTTTGGAGCTTCCTTGTAAATTCGGATGGAAAAAAATTGTAAAATCTGCAGTATTCTCATGAATTTATTATGATATATTGATCTGTTTGTGTCTTGTGTACCAGACAATTGCATTATTACAATAACAGTCATAAAGAAATGACAAATGAGAGAATCAAAGAAAAGTTATGTTTGGTTTTTCTTCAAAAAAGAAAAATACAACAGCTCAAGGAGATAAAGGAAATGATTCAAAAATNTTTTTTTTTTTTTTTTTTTTTTTTACTTAACGCACTTGCTTGTTCGTAATGGTAAGATCTTTCAGCATCTTCAATAGTTGTCTTTTACTTGCGTCTTTCAAGCTTTCTTCATCAATCTTCTTCTTTGTTTTCTTCTTAGCTTCAGCCTCTGTTTTTCTCTCTTCATTGTTGTTAACTACCATCTCCACTTTCTCCTCGTTGCTCTCTGTGATTGATTCTGCTTCTAATGGAGCCAACTGAGTTTTTGAAGAAGACGTTGGAGTCTTCTTATATGATTTAGTAGTATCAACCGATTCTTCGGCTCCGCAGCTAATTTCATCCAGCTTGATTTCGGTTTCATCGAAATCAGACCACTCATCGTTGTCTGAAACTGGAGCCGCTTCTGATTTAGAATGAATCAGTTCATCAGACTGGAACATCTCTTGTTCCTCTGGCTTGCTTTCTTCTGATTCACCAGCTATCAGAACTGTTGTGACTGAGTCTACCTTACCCACATTATCACAAACATAGTCTTTAGACTCGAATGCCTCTTCGTCTGGATCAGTTTCATATTCGGTTTCCTCTGATTCAGTTTCAGAACCAATCATCATGTGTTCAGACTCTGATTCCTTGTTGCAAGCCACTGTGACTGTAGAATCAGCATGGTCCACAACCACAAAATCATCCTCCTGAGATGTTGCTTGTTCTTCGACTAGAACAAAACTTTCGGCAGCTGTAACTGAGTTGAACTCTGCAAAGAAACCCCCTAGGGAAATTAGGAATTACAAACAAGAAGAAAGTTGTGAAGCAAAAAAACAATGGTGGGTATATTTGTGTGTATACCTATTCCTTTCATCTGTTCCTTACTGGTGTTTGCATCAGAGAAAGTGATATCACCAAGATCACCATATAATTCATCAACATCTGGATCATTCTTTGAACCATCCCATTCCTTCTCCATCGAATCATTTAAATCTCTCACTGACATAACTTCAGCCTCCTTGTTTCCTTTTAAGTTCTCATCTGATATAGGCTCTAATTTGGAACCTGCATATTACAACTAAGCTTGATTACAAACTCGATTTAACATATAAGAACATCGCAATCATCTGATATGAAAACGAGAATCAAATAAGGGTAAGGCTTTGCATACCTGCTGAAGAATCTTCCTTTTGAGCATCTTCGTTCTTCTTTTCAGGTACAGTTAGGGAATCCTTGGTTTTCAAACTCAGGTCAGCCATGGATTCTTCTAGCAATCTGACTGACCTTCTGGTGCTGTACACTCGCTGGACTGATTCATCCTTCTTACAAGATACAGCTGCCTGACCCCTTCTTGTGCTTCGTGCGGCTGGAGTTTTGCTCACATTAGCTTCAGGATTGTAATCAGAGTCATCTAACTTCATAGACACTGAGGTAGCTGCTGCTCTTCTACGGCTCTGAGGTAATGGTGGATTCTGAAGCATGTTCGTGTTTTTGTTCTCTTGCTCCATTTCTTCAGATAGAGACTTACTCGTAACAAGACAAGAACGGGTCATCAGTTCTGATGACTGAGTTTCTTCTTTCGTAGCCTTTCTTCGAGTTGTTCTAGCTGCAGTACGAGCAGCACTTGGCATATTCCTGGCTATACTGGTTGGAGACTGGTCACGAGTGGACTCAGATTGATTCATGTACTCATCAATACCTTCAACCTATCAAATCAAAATGGTCAGACATTTAAGTAGTAGAATACATATCTATGTAGCACTACCAAATAGTAAACTCACAAGCAAATCTGTCTATGAAAATGAAGCAGAAGCAAAACCATCAATTGTTAAGATTAGCTCATTCATATAAGACTTGATTTGACAGGTCTCCCCAAGATTAAAATGCATAGTTTAGAATCTGTAGATACAAAAACCGAGACAAATCTACGGGCAAACAAAGGCATATTATCTTGTTTGATTCACCATATCTTAGCTAAGACTAAGATCCTAATGAAATCACTGCACTCAACAAAATCGACGAAGCATGATCTAAAACCATTACGAGAAATGTCCCGATTCATATTCGCACTATCAAAGAGCTCAACCCAAATATCTCAATCGACCAAGCAATTTCAGTGGTTATTCTTGCAGAAATAGATGAATCCAAAATCAATAGCAATAGATATACAATTCGCAGGATACTGAAACGACGTGAGAGCAGAGAGTAACAAAATCTTCGACTTAAAAGAGAACCAAAAACTTACAATCTCAAGAGCTTTGAGAGCATCAACCATGGCGATATTGGTCATATTGGCCGGAATTTTGTTCTTCTTACAGAAAAACTGAAGATCTCTTCTCGGAAGACTGTCGAAATCCATGGCGAAAATGTAGAAGAAAAGAAACGGAAAATGTTTCTATCTACTTCGATTAGTTGAGAAAATGACAGTTGAAAAACAAGACGTTTCTGCTATGAGTGTAAAGCTCCGAAGCTGAAGGATATTTATACATTTAACGAACATAAACCCTAGATCCCTTCAGCTAAAATGACCGTTGGAGCGTGAAATTTGAATTTTAAAATATCTAGAAACTACCATTTAAGACATCGTAACTTCCTAGTGGGCCTAAGAATGTAAAAGCCCAGAATTTGGATTAATTAATGGGCCGATGATTCGGTAACGTAGAAAGCACGCGCTTTTCGGGAGCGCGTGCAAATTGAATGAACTGCGCGGCTCGCAATCACCATCCGGAGGAGAGAGAGAGAGGTGAAAGAGAGACGGAGTCACGGAGGAGAGAGACACAGGAGACAAGGACGCGGAGGTTTCTCAGAGAGAGAGAGAGAGAGAAGTCGGTTACATAGCTTTAGACGGTCGGTGGAGAAAGTAGTGACGAAGGTTAACCTAACCTAACCTGCGTAAAAAGCGTAGGGTAATGGGAATTTGTCAAATCTGAATGGAAAGCTTAGTCCTCGCCGGATTCACTTGGTTTCCTTCCGTTGTGTTTAACTGGTCTTGGATCCGCCGGGATTCGCCATTATTACCGGCGGCTGAACTGATATTAAGCTAGATCAATACATAGCCGTAGAAGAAATTGGTTTTTTGAAGGAATGGTAGACTTTTGAGGCTGCTTGTGGTTAGTGACGTAGAAGAAACCGTAGAGGAAGTGTGATCTTGAGTTTAGAGAGAGAGAGGAGGAGGATGGGAAGTCCAGGACCTGGTGCGGTGGATTGGACAGTGGGGTCGATTGTGTGGGTCAGGAGGAGGAACGGTTCATGGTGGCCCGGGAGGATACTTGGACAGGACGATCTTGACTCTACGCATATTACGTCGCCACGATCTGGAACTCCGGTGAAGCTCCTCGGGAGAGAGGATGCAAGTGTGTAAGTCTCTACTTGTATCTGTATAACTTTTCTTTCACTTTGGATTCATTACCTTAGCAAATTGTTTTTCTTTCACCTTTATTGTGCTCAGGGATTGGTACAATTTAGAGAAATCCAAGCGGGTCAAGCCATTTCGGTGTGGTGATTTTGATGACTGTATTGATAGGGTAGAATCTTCGCAAGCGTTGACAATAAGAAAGAGAGAGAAGTATGCTCGTAGAGAAGATGCAATTCTCCATGCTCTTGAACTCGAAAAGGAACTGCTGAAAAAAGAAGGGAAACAAGTCCCTGAAAAGGCTAGAGATAATTTTACTATTGCAACCAAGGAGAAAATGGCTATAGCTAGGGTTCAGGACATCTCTAATGGGACACGAGAATCCACAGATTGTATACGGCCGAACCATGTTGGTAATGTTATGCATTTGCAGAGAGATAAAGAGGAAGATCAACCAAGTTGTGAGGATGAGGCTGTGCCTCGAATGAGAGGCTTGCAGGACTTTGGGCTTAGAACCGCCTCTTCAAAGCGAAAGATTTCATGTTCCAATGGTCCTGATGCTTCCTTGAAGTATCTTGCCAGAAGCAACTCTCCAGCTTCATCTAGTGGAGATCATAGCATGGACAGGCCCAGTTATACCCTTGGTAAGATAAGATTGTAAATGTCCAAGTTGTGATTCCAAGATGGCTGAACACTTGAAGTTTCCTGCTTTGTTTGCAATAAGTTTCTTAAGCAATTCTGGCTCTGTTACAGGAAAGGAGAACACTAGGAGTATGATGGAGGCTAAACGGACTAAATATATGTTTACACCCAATGAATCTAATGATGTTTTAGACCTTCATGAGAGCTTGCTAAGCCACAGGGAGGCAATGCATTCCTCCTTTGGCCGTAGTGATTCTCGTTATTCAGAGTATGATCATCGTGAAAGTTTGGAAGATATTGAATCTGAATCTTCTGAATCTGAGACTGATTCTTCGGATATGGAGGAGGATACTGATGATGACATCCCCTTGCTGTCAGGTGAAGCTTTTCTCGGCTGCTGAAAGCTAGTTAATTATTGTATGAATGTTTTCTATGTATTCTTTAGTTATTTTCCTAACTAGAGTCTGAAACTCCTTCCAGGAGCTGGGCGTCATTCCATGCGACGCAATTCTTTTAGTAGACATATGTCAGGAGAAGAGGAAAGCACCAGCAGTGAGGAAGATCATTATGAGTCATCCATTTCTGGGGACTCTTCTTACCTTTATTCCCACAATGCTGATAATGAGGCTGGTACGGTTTCCAAGTGGCAGCTAAAGGGAAAAAGAAATTTGCGCAATCTTCCACGAAGGTCTGCACGTAAGAGAGAAATGCTCCGTAATCGTCGCGAAGATGGAAGATATTGCGAATATAAGAGAAGGGCATTTGGCCAAAAGCATATGGGTTATGGTTTAGATTTTAATGGGACAAATGATATGAGTGATGGAACTGATGACACTGATCCCAACGAAAGGCAGTTTGGGGACAGAATGATTGGAGCAGGTGATGGTGATTATGCGCTCTCAACTATGGTTGCATCTAGATTTAAGAACATCTACAGCCATGAGATGCTGGACTGGGATGATGATCCTTGGGAAGGAAGGATTGGTACGAAGAAGCGACGAGAGGAAAAAATCAAAGGTTTGGGTCAAGAATTTGATGCTTCACAACGACATTTTGGTAGAAAAATGTATTCTCCGTTGATGGATGTGGATTTAGAAGTGCGAGGAAGCTATCAGAAAGGGCCTGTTCCAATTGTCTCCCTTATGAGTAAGTTAAATGGCAGAGCAATAATTGGACATCCAGTCGAAATTGAAGTCTTAGCAGATGGTTCCTCAGAGCCATATGTCCAGACAAGTGATTACTTTGGTAATGAAACAACTTACCATGACAAACCCTTCCTCCTGCCCCCTGCCTGGAAGACTGCAAGACGGAGTAATTCACGAGTTCCACGGCTGCATCCATACTCAACGTCCCTTGAAGCGGATGATGATATAAACGATGATCATTCTCCAGTAGATCAGGGAAGAAAATCGCTTGGCAAGAAATTCAGTGTGGGAGTTTTTAATAATGACGATAACTCGTTGAGGAGAAACACTTCACTGCGAATTCCTCGACCTCCAGGGGAGAGAAAGCAGCAGCAGCAGCAAAAGAAGGTTCTGAAGAACACTAACGCAACTGCTAGTCAAAAGACAAGGGCACTATCATCATTCAGCAGCGAACAAGGACACAACGGAATGAAGGTGTTACGGGACCGGTCACATGAGCTTTCTAACAGACGGATATTACCAGGACCACCAACCGTGGCCTGCATACCCGTTAAACTAGTATTTAGTAGATTACTAGAGAAGATAAATAGACCACCATCAAAGCCAACCACGAAAGCCTTTAATGAGAGAAGAAGAGATCAATAACAAGAGCAAAACGAGATTTACAGGTACAAGACATATAATCATTTTTATCTCTGGTTTTCGTTTATTGAGAATCACGTTTAGGAAATTTCAAATTCTGGGGTGATGGGTCTTTTTGAGCAACCATCAGGCTTCTATTATGTGATAATTCTGAGAGAAAATTAGTCATAGGGAGAACAATTTACGTAGAGTAACTCTGGTTACTTATTGGTACAGATCGGTGAAGAAGTAGAACAATATACCCACTGGTTCCTTCTGTATATTTCTATTTTAGTTTTCTCTTTCTCCAGAAAGCTTTATGTAACTTTGATTTAGTTTCAGCTTTAGTTTATTAGTCTTACAGAGCTTTTTCAATTTATCTCATTTGTCTATTTTCCTCTGGCCAAATTTCCTTATACACATAGCATCGGTTGTGATCAGTCTGAGATTCATGGCTTGATTAGTCGATTTAGGAAACAGTTGAGCATTAATACATAAAGAACTTAAGTTTTTAGGAAACTATATGAGATACACTTTGTCGTCTTTATTACAATAACAAACCGTAGGAGAAAGAGATGGAGACTTAAACATGATGAGTCTTGTCGGAGTCCTCGACACTGGTAGGACGAAACCAAGCAGTCTCCTCGAGAACCGCTGAGTTCTGACGTGCAGCCTCATCGGCAGGACTGTGCTCAGTGGTGGAGGGACCGAAAACTCCGGTTTGAGGATGAGGAGACCAATATTTATCGGAATCTGGCTTTATGACTTCATCAAGTACTGCACTTGCTTGTAGCTCATCGTCCACGTTCTTGTCATAAGCCGAGGAATGACCCCTCCTGTAAAAAAAAGGAACATAAAAGATTTTTTATTAATAATTGGATAAATTTGATTAAAGAAATTAAAGAAAAATAAAAAGAATGTCTTTTATCCGGACCCGACCTAAATTACCCGGACCCGAGTAGGCCCTGACATTTTACCCGAACCCGAGTAGATCCTGACATTTTACACGGACCCGGCCTAAATTACAAGATCTGAACCGGAACCGACATAAATACACTAACATCTGAACAGATCATAGTTCAGTAAACCCAAAAATCCAAATACAAAAGGTTTTTTAATTTAATTAGATAATTTGATTAAAGAAATTCTAAGAAAAAAAATGTCTTGTTGGGTGGGAGTAGGCCCTTACATTTTATCCGGACCCGATCCAAATTATAAGATTTGAACCGGAACCGACATAAATACACTAATAGATTTTAGATCTTTGTACTTGAACATCCAAACCTAAACCGAAACAAAAACCTAACCTAAAAACAAAAAATCCAAACAGGTCATAGTTCAGTAAACCCAAAAATCCAGAAAACTTGATCCAAAACCGACTCAAAACACGAAATACCCCGTTGGGTGGGAGATTGTTATTTGGTAGGTGAGACGTTGACACTACAAAATGTCCACAATAAACCAAAAAAAGAAAGAATTCTTTACAAAGACCGTCTTTGTATAGATTTCTTCTCTGGTCTTCATAAAAATATTAAAGTTTTGATATACAAAATACAAACCAAATCGTGTCAAATATGTCATAGTCAACCATCAATATTACTTATCTACACACATCTTAAAAACTGTCGGTTCATTTCTTATCTTAACTTCACGACATACAAAACCAACCACGTTACGTCTATTAATCTCATCGTGAATTCTTTGGTTACAGCTGGGAATCAAAGGTTATATTTGGTTACACACATTATAGTTTTGAGCTTTAAAGCCAAGTGAGTGATTAGTGTTAGTGAACGTACGACTCGAAAGTAATAAAAGGTTATTCATTAGGGGTAATCATGTAAATTCAACAACTGACACGTGTCGAATCCTGAAACGGATATCTTTTGGTATTATCCATTTCTCATTTACGCCAAATGGCATATGCCATTTTTGCTGGTACTGTACAGTGTACACTGTTTATGATTTTTGTATGATTTTAGAAAAAACAAAACCGAATTTCAATATTTGTAAACATATGGTTGAGATTTGTGAAAACGACTTTTAAAAAACGTATTTTCAAAAAATATCACAGGTTATTTTCAGATCCATCGCGTTTAAATTAAGCTAAATAATATGACATCTGCAAAGTGAGGCCAAAAAATGACATAGAAAATATAAAATACAAAAATGTTAGTATTATTTTAGCTGATTTCAATCCAGTATATCTGAACTTTCTAGATCTGGAAATAGTACACAGATAAATAAATCAAACACCAAATATGTAATATCTTTACGTAATATAAAACCCTTTAATAATCACTATAATCAAAAACGATTCATGTTTGAAGTTTTTGACTCTCTGTTCTCTTTTACTAAAAAAGTGAAGAAACTTATAAGAAGAAAACTAAAAAGAGAAACAGAGTAACTGATGAATACCGTGAAACAGAGGCGGTGGCGCGTGGAGAAGCGCGTGGGAAGACGGTGTTTACGAGGTGCTTCTCTAAGCTGGTGATCAACTGAAAGCTCTTCGATCTGGTTGCCATACAAATTTTTGAATATTACAAGAGAATAAGATTTTTTTTGCTAAAGAAGATTTGTTTCTTCTTTGTAGTCAGTATATAGATTTAACTCCGTTTAATGTGTGCGTTTATATATATATGTGCATTAATGGTTTGATAATGAAAGAGATGAGATTAGGAGAGAAAACACAGTCTGATCCGCGTGTTTCACCTACCAAACGGCACCGTTTGAGGTTCTTTTAACGCCGTTACTTGACAAATGGGCCAGTGAAGTTGGGCTTAATTTAAAACTATAGCCCATTAAAAGTCGTACATATTATATAAAAGTGGGCCGACGTGAATACGGTAAGCATTTCCCGGCTTTTAAGAAGTCTCAATCATTTGGGCCTTATTAAAAAAACCCGGCCCAATTAAAATCATCCCTTTTAGTTTTAAATGAAGTGGGATAAAGTGAATCTAATAAATAAGCCTTTCCAGGCTTTTAAAAGTCTCAGTATTTGGGCTTGACGTACAAATTCGGCCCATTGAAAGCCCTCTCTCTTAGACGAAGTAGGCTGGTGTGAATATGATAAATAATCCTTTTCCGGCTTTAAAGAAGTTTCAGTTATTTGGGCTAGATTTAAAAGCCCGGTCCATTTAAAGTAATCCCTTATAAATTAAATGGGCCGGTGTGAATCTAATAATAAAGCTTTTCCTGTGTTTTAAGAAGTCTCAGTTATATGGGCTGATATTAAAACCCTGGCCCATTAAAAACGTGGGACACACGTACACCGCCACGTGGCTCACGTTCCTTACCTCTTCCTTTAGTCTCTCCCCTGAAGAAGAAAAACTGAAAAATTGAAGCTGCGAAGAAGAGATTTCAGATCTAACCTTGATCCGGTGAATATGGCTCTCGAATGGGTTGTTTTAGGTTACGCTGCAGCAGCTGAAGCGATCATGGTTATTCTTTTGACGATGCCAGGGCTTGACGGACTCCGCCAAGGATTAGTCGCCGTCACGCGTAATCTCCTGAAACCATTTCTCTCCATTGTTCCGTTCAGTCTCTTCCTTTTAATGGATATCTATTGGAAGTACGAGACTATGCCTTCGTGTGAAGCTGATTCTTGTACACCATCGGAGCATTTCCGTCACCAGAAATCAATGATGAAATCTCAGCGAAACGCGCTTCTGATTGCGGCTGCACTTGTGTTCTACTGGATCTTATACTCAGTCACTAATTTGGTTGTTAGGATTCAGAATCTTAATCAACGGATCGAGAGGCTCAAGAACAAAGATTGATTTTCTCGTCTCAGGTCCAATTACTGTGACGCATTGTTTTGGATTTCGAGTATCTTTCCTTTTTCGTTAGGTTTTCTCTGTTTCAACTTTTTGATCTGTGCCTTTATCTGTTGGAGATTGAAGGATTTATCATACTTAACAATGCCTGGATTCCTGATTTGTTACTTGATTGAGATTGTTTTTTTGTTGAATTTTGCTTGACTATTATCTTCTCTTCAGGATATTCATTGATAACACACTGATGATTGAATGGATTAATTGCAGTCAGCATTGCTTGATTCAATGTTAGACACTCTGATTTCTCTAATGCATTCTAGGAATTAGAGCTTGTGAATACAGATTTGGTAATCAAGGAACCTTTTTGTTTAGTGGTGATTTCAATGTCTGGTTCTTGCTTTCTGGATAAAATCCAACCTGTTGCCTAGGCTCATTCTAAATCTGAACTAGTATGTGCTTTTGGTATGTTTTGTTAGACACAAGAACTGATCATGAACCCTAGCTTGATCACTACACAATACCAAACCATCGTTATAGAATGGTGAATTAGCATTGGATAGAGTCCTCAAATTTCTAGGTAATTCAGTTTTAGAGTGGGTTTTAGATAGATAGATAATGTAGGAGCATGTACTTGTTTCTCCATGGACCTTGCTATGTTAAAAGACATTTTTTTTCTTGGGTTTTCACTTATTTTGAGTTTTCTTTATTTAATTATTAAAATGTTTCAACTTTAGCCACTCTTAACTGTTGAAGTGCATTGACTCGAAGTAGATATTGAGATCTATGTCTAATAATTTAGTGGAGAGGTCGTACTTGGCTCGACTAGTGAATAGTGATACATAATTTTGGAGTTTTTGTTTTATTCATTTACGTGTGAAAGTGTTCTATTTTATACATAACAGTGAGTTTGATCAAAGCCTTTTTCTGATGAAAATGACTGCTATGGCTATGTTTTGTGTGTGTTTTCTATGTTTTGGCGTATACATTTTGTGTTTATACTTAGAACTTGCGAAAGTAATTGCTTACAAATTATATATTAGTGGTTTTTGTAATATAAATATAATATGTTAGCATCTATTCTTAGCTCACAAATCTGGCTTTGTTAATGAAATTAAGCATATTCTTAGGTCACAAATCTGTCTTTGTGTTTTTACCCTTAGGTATTTAGGCAAAAGAAGCCAACTACACAACAACTAGCCCTGTTACGTATACGAATATTCGTATTTGTATCTGTAACTGTAAGATCTGTGAAATCATGATCTGTATTTGTATCTGTTTTAACGGATATCCACACTAAAAAACATCAGTGGAAAAAAATGAATATACGTATATATTCGCGGACATCTATTTTTTTTCTCTACTATTAAAAGTATATTTAAGAATATTAAACATTAAATTTTATAAAAAACATAATATATTAAAAAATTTATTTTAAGTATTTAAAAATTTATCTAAAATATTCAAAATATATTAAAAATAGTTAAACATATATTTAAAATATTAAATTTTTCTCTGCGGATATTCGTTTCTAATTTTGTATTATCCATATTCGTTACTCACCGATCTGTGAAATCATAATTCATAGCTGTTTGATCCCAATATCCGTTTTTTGGATAAAAATAAATACGGATTTGAATAGTCGACAAATACAGATCCGGATATCTAGCTGACATTGTTCGTGATTTCCAGGGCTAACAACAACATTCTAGTTCCATTTTCTTACCATTTACTTTCTTTTTTATATATTTATCAGAAACATCACATCTTCATATGTTTTTTTAATGCGATCATGTGCTACGAGGCCTAAGAATCGGTCCACAAACTCTATAATAAAAGTCCATTTATCAATCATGCCTAAAATTCTCTGAATCTGTTCAACGTAATTCGACACGTATCGTTAGATTCGTTACACAGAGGTTCTCAATGACCTAGTTCTTCGTGCCATCTGTTTCCACCCACATAATCACCGTTCATTTCATCTATCTTTCCACGTGTCATCATCGGGTTTAATCCATCTCCTCAAATATCTTATCTCTGACAATAAATAAAATCTTATTATTATATTAAGACCGCAAAACCAGAACCCATGTTCATGGGCGTGACATGTTATTTGAAGAAACAGAAATCATCAGATAATGTTTTCTAATTTGAATATTCCAATTTACTTAAATTAAATTTTAATTACGAGCCGACTATATACTAACACATTCATTAAAATATATATTCGTATAAATGTCACTGTCTCTGTTCTCAACTCATAAATTTAACTAGTTCTGAAGAAAAAATGCACTATCAAGAACAAATGGAGTCTCTTATCCTAAATGATGAACGCAAACGCGGAAACTCCGTCAGAAACGCAGACGCAGACGTGGATGAAGATATTAACTCTCCTGATGATTCCGACTGTCGCAGTTCTTCTTCTTCTTCAAAGTAAGGAGAATACTAAAAATTCTGTTTTTGACCCTTAATTTTAGATCTTATCAGAAAAACCCAAATTTATGTTTGGATATTTTCATAATAGGAGAGGTTTATCGAAACATTACAAAGGTAAATCACAGTCATTCACAACGTTAGCAGAAGCACTAACGGTGGAAGATCTTGCAAAACCTGAAAATCCATTCAACGCAAAGCTGAAGCAACGACGGAGATTCTCTGGATGTGGAGGTGCATCGGAACGAAATCTAAGTGATCTCGCCGGAAATGAAAGGCCACCGCGACTTTCCGGTAACAGACCGCCTTTGAGAGCTCAGACGCTCTCGGCGGCTCATATTTCAGCTTTACTCACTCGAACCTAAACCGGAAAATTAATTTAGTTTTTTTTTCCTAAACCGGGACGATGTTTGTTCGAGTTTTCGTCTTCTAAATTGTATAAGTTACAACTTACCAGTGTTCAAATCGTTGGATAATATTGTAGTAATTTTCTGTTTAATTTAGATTTCTCAAACGTATAATTACATATTAGTAACTTAACATTTCTCCGATGCGTCATGAATATTTTTTGGGTTTGGATATTTTCATGAATTTTAGTTGATAATATGAACCAGAAATCCAGAATACTGATGATTTATGATTAAGAAAATAAATAAAAATCCTCATTCAATATAGATTGGGCCTTTTTAAAAGGGCTATATTGGAGTCATACTTATCATACTGGGCATGATATGTTGTTTCTTAAAGGAATGAATGGGCCTTTCTTAAAGGCTAAAGTCGCTTGGGCCTTTCTTAAAGTTTAATGGGTCATATTGGAGTCACGCTTTATTGAACGTAGATTGGGCCTGAATGGGCTAAAGTAGAGTCACACATCATTGTACGTAAATTGGGCCTTCTTTAGTTCTACGCCCTTTTTATAATTTTACAAATTCAACAATGTATTTTACTTTTCGAACGAAAACATACCGAAGATCTCAAATATTTCTTTTATCACCTCTAAATTTTTCTGCATATTAATTTTCATTTCACAATTTCATATTATCCATAATATTTACAAATTATGCTATAATCTATATATCCATTACTGAATGTTTAGTATGGACATATAAAAAACTATGGGTATATTCCGAAAGAATTAAAAGTGAAGGGGTTTCTTTTTAATTTACCAACTGTATGTAAAACGGTCTTGATGACGTGGGGACCGAAAGCTGACGAAGGTTTGACTCGCTTGATTAAACGGACCTTCCTTCTACTGGAAGTTGATATCACGATTCATCAATCTTCATCGGTTTGTGCAATTTGAGACTTCAAGAAGAAGATTTCAACTCTTTTACATATTTCGGATATCTAGATTGACTTCATCAGATGAATTTGCTTGAATTCGTCGTTTTAGGTTTCTGATTGTCCAATTCGTTGGTTTCAATGGCTTCCTTGGAGATGAATGACCTAAAAAGTAAGTTCGGATGAACTCTTTGAGATCTGTATGTAATCATGAGTTAGTATCCATTGGTTTGAAATGAATTGTTGGTCTTCTCGATTTCGACTTTTGATTCGTACGATGATGAATATTTTCGTGTTCTTCTACTAAGTTTACCTTTGTTTCGTGGTTTTGGGTTCTTCGTGTGTTAGTATCTTCCGAGGCTAGTGAATATAAGATCTATTGACTTCGCTTTTTTATGTTTTGATTCTTCAATATGCTGCACTAATAATCATTATTGAATCATGCAAAATTATTCAATTTTCAACTCAGCTTTTTGATATGTTTCTGATGTGGTGATATATATGCAGAGATTGGGCTAGGTTTGACTGGATTTGGTGTCTTCTTTACATTCCTGGGAGTGATACTTGTGTTTGACAAGGGACTCATCGCCATGGGGAATGTAGCTATATAACATCTTTGTACTCTTATTATTCTAGTAAGCATTAAGGTGTATTGAAGTTCCTGTGGTCTATTTGAACAGATCCTCTTTGTAGCTGGTGTGACTCTAACCATTGGGATCAATCCAGCAATCCAATTCTTCACAAAACAGAGGAACCTTAAGGTTCTTTCACTATCCCCTTAGTTTTCAGTCTAATTGTGTCATCACAAGGCAGAAACCAAGCTATGACTCTGCAAGAAGAACTCACATTTCGTTTTTCTTTGTGTTTTGAAGAGTATATAGTAAATAATACATCTTATTGCTTGTCTTTTCTTTCAATACAGGGAACTATATCATTTGGATTGGGTTTCTTGTTGGTTTTATTTGGATGGCCTATCTTTGGTTTGCTTCTAGAATCATATGGGTTCCTTGTACTCTTCAGGTGGGTTTTTTCTAGTCTTATCAACACTCATTTCCTGTTTTAATATGTTTACTGATGTCTATTCTGCATTCTTCTGTCATGTTAAGTGGTTTCTGGCCTACACTTGCCGTCTTCCTTCAAAAAATACCTATATTGGGCTGGATTTTGCAGCAACCATTCATCAGATCGGTTAACTGCAGTGCTCTCTTCTACTTTCTTGCCATATTTCCTTACCCAGTCTAAATTTTACTGACTTTTTTGTCATTGTATCAGTTGCTGGATCGCTATCGCGAAAGGCGTGTTCCTGTCTAAACCCTCTTTGCACAGTAATACATATCGATATACATGAATGTCGATACACAAGTACATATGTACATACAACACTCTTGTTCTCATAGTTAATGTGTTGTTGTAAATGATGCTTGGAACTGGGTTTGTCAATAATAGTAAAATGTAGTCTTGTGGCCCTTTACTCTCATTTCTTATTTTGTGTCCATCTACCCAAATAGTTGATATTCACAATTCTTTTCTGAATAATATATTCATATCAAAAACACGTTTCATTTCTCACCTACTTACAGGTCCACTGGTTCTTTGGAGGTTGAAATATAATGTGTGGTCGTCTATATTATGCAGAGATCCACATTCTCTTACCCTTAATTTCTCTATATATTTGTACTCAAAGAAAATCATTTGGTCTTCCTCTATAGAGATTTAGAGTTTCACATACTGAGAAAATGGTGGTGAAACTATATGGGCAGATAAAAGCAGCTTGTCCACAAAGAGTATTGCTCTGTTTTTTGGAAAAAGGCATTGACTTTGAAGTTATTCATGTCGATCTCGATAAACTTGAGCAGAAAACACCAGAACATCTTCTTCGTCAGGTAATACTTATAGCATTATCACAGAAAACGTATCATATAAATAGTCCATTTACTGGTTTTATATGTTGTAGCCGTTTGGTCAAGTTCCAGCTATTGAAGATGGAGATCTGAAGCTTTTTGGTAAGATTATTTCTTCAAATTTATAAGATATTTTCATATTGGAATGGTTAAAACAGTTCTTTATATGTATGTTCGATTTTTATTGGTTTGAAGAATCGCGGGCCATAGCAAGGTACTATGCAACCAAGTATGCAGACCAAGGAACGGACCTATTGGGCAAGACCTTAGAGAAACGAGCCATTGTGGAGCAATGGATGGAAGTTGAGGCTAACTATTTCAACGTTTTGGCTCTACCTTTAGTTTGGAACATTGTCTTTAAGCCCAAACTTGGTGAGCCATGCGACGTTGCGTTAATTGAGGAGCTAAAGCTCAAATTTGAGAAGATCCTGGATGTGTATGAGGATCGGTTAGCTACGAACCGGTACTTAGCTGGTGATGAATTCACATTGGCTGATGTAGCTCATATGCCTGGTATGAGGTATTTGATGAATGAAACCACATTGAGTTGTATGATTACGTCTCGAGAAACTATGAACCGGTGGTGGAATGAAACTTCGGCTAGACCAGCTTGGAAGAAGCTCATGGAATTGGCTGCCTATTAAATTAGTTTGAGTTTACTTACATGGATAAAATTGAATCGCATTTTTTCCTTATATTAATTATCTTAATGGATTTTATTTTGTCACCATTTAATTAGTGTGTTATTTAAAAGTTGTGTAATATGAGATTCGGGATTTGGTTGGTTATGCTTCCCAGATGATACTTCAGAACTGTGTATGGGAGATAGGGGTATTAGAAAGAAGCACTCATCCATACATTCGAGAGTGCTACTTTGGACATTGGAGAGTACTAGTTTGGGTTATTGTGTGCGCATGTGCAAAAAGTGCATTTGCACATGACTCAATTTCAAAATTTAGGTTTTTTAGTATTATTTGGCCTCGGAAAAATTAACAACCAGATTTTTTCATATAGGGTCCATTTTTCTTTCTTTTGTACCAAAGTCCAACATTCCTAGAATCAGACTTATGTATATCTTCGCTTTATATTCTAGAGGTGGTTTTTGCAAGAGATAGCATAGAGGTTACGAAGATTGTGACAAACCCTGAAGATTGGTCAGCATGATCCACATAGAATTTTACAAGATTTAAAAGCTTATTTTTTGGTATTTTTGATTAAGTTAATTTTCCGCTTTCTAGATTCCAAATCTGATTTTTGGTCCGACATGGTAGAATGTTTTCTATCATTTTTTTTTGTGTCACAACTGTGTCCATCTATCAAAAAGTTGTTATTTTACAATTCTTTTGTAAATCATATATTCATATCAAATAATTCCAAGATAAAAGCACCTCTCATTTCTCACCTATTTACAGGTCCACTGGTTCTGTGGAGGATAACATGAAATGTGTGGTCTTTATATTCTCTTACACTTAGTTCCTTTATATCTTGGCACTTAAAGAAAATCATATATTATTTGGTCTTCCTTCATAGAGATTAACAGTTTCAAATACTCAGAAAATGGTGGTGAAACTATATGGGCAGATTAAAGCAGCTTGTCCACAAAGAGTATTGCTATGTTTTTTGGAAAAAGGAATCGACTTTGAAGTTGTTCATGTCGATCTTGATAAACTTGAGCAGAAAAAACCAGAACATCTTCTTCGTCAGGTAAAAATTATAGGATTATTAATATCTTAGTTACTATAACACAAAACATATCATATACTTAAAGGAATTCATATATTGTAGCCATTTGGTCAAATTCCAGCTATTGAAGATGGAGATCTGAAGCTTTTTGGTAAGAAAATTTCTCCAAATTTATAATTGAAGTATTGGGTAGCATTTTTATCGAGTGTCTATGTATCTCCAACTCACCTCTATTTTTTACTCGAAAAGTTAAATTAGAGTAATTTTTACTCTAAAATAGAAGAATGTTATTTTTTCCTCTATATGTAAAATGCTATTTTTTTCTCGATTTTTGAGAGACAAATTTTTTAGAGTAAAAATAAAATTTATTTAGGATATTCCTTTTTAGAGTAAAAAATAGAGAAATACATTGGAGCAAAACAGGAGATGGTCATAGCTAAGTTTTTTTCGGGGCTCATTTGTAAAATATTTTCCTTGTGTGGGCTTCAATTTTTACCTTTTTTGTAATTTCCTCTTGTATTTTTCTCGGTATATTAATTTATGAACTTTCTGGTGGGAAAAAAATAAAGAGCTATTAATATTAATATGTATGTGTGTGATATTTTGGTTTCAAGTATCGCGAGCCATAGCTAGGTACTATGCGACCAAGTACGCGGACCAAGGAACAGACTTATTGGGCAAAACCTTGGAGAAACGAGCCATTGTGGAACAGTGGATGGACGTTGAGGCTAACTATTTCAATGCTTTGGCTCAACCTTTAGTTGTAAACATTGTCTTTAAGCCCAAGCTTGGTGAGCCATGCGACGTTGCGTTAATTGACGAGCTAAAGGTCAAGTTTGAGAAGATACTGGATGTGTATGAAGATCGGTTAGCTACGAACCGGTACTTAGCTGGTGATGAATTCACATTGGCTGATGTAGCTCATATGCCTGGTATGAGGTATTTGATGGATGAAATCACTTTGAGTTGTATGATTACGTCTCGAGAAAATATGAACCGGTGGTGGAATGAAATTTCGGCTAGACCGGCTTGGAAGAAACTCATGGAATTGGCTGCCTATTAAATTGGTTACTTATGAAATCACTTTGAGTTGTATGATTACTTATGTATGATGATGATCATAATGTGGTTTTCGGACCAAATTAAGTATTGACATTTTTCTGGTTTACTTGTCTAAATAAAGTAAAATCGCATGTTTCTTTACATAAGTTGTCTTTATGGATTTTATTTTTGTCACTATTTAGTGTGTTAATTAACTAAAAGTTGTAGAATATGAAATTTTGGATTTGGTTGGTTCTGCTTTCGGATAATAGTTCAAAAGTTTGTATAGAACATAAAAATATTAGAAGGAGCCTTTCACACCTGTATTCGGAGACTGAAAGTACCACTTTTGGGTTATTGTGTGTAGGTCTTTGCTTCATATTTTAGAGGTGTAATTTGCAATAAAAGTTATGAAGATTGTGAGAATCCCTAGAGATTAGTCAGCGTGATTCATTTACATGGAGGATTTTAGGAGATTTAAGAGTTTTTTTTGGTTGATTCGATTAATCTAATCTCTCACTTTTTAAATTCCAAAGCTGATTTGTCTGATCGATATGTTAGAGGGTTTTGCTTGTGATAATTCTTTTGTACACATTTTTCCACCTTCATAATTTATTAATTAATAAAATTTAGATGACAAAATATAAAATTCAGATAGGCCCATCAATCGGCATAGTAAAAAAGTTTATGTTTTGTATTTTTGTGCTACGAAACAAGTTTTGTCGATCTAATTATTTGACAAAAGAATGGATAATATAGTTTGGAACATAATTTATGTGATGATGCATTTCGAAATTTAAGAAGATATTTTTAATAGAATATAAATAACAACAATTAGAATGTAATTATTAGTATACTTACATATATAAATGAGTAAATGCCCTTATATAAAAGGGGTAAATAAATTAACAATTAGACAAGAAATAAAAAATCAAAAAAAAATCGCAAGACGTTTGTAATATTGTTGAGCCATAACACTAAAAAGTGTTAGTTTTGTCTTCGTAATCTTCTCAGCTTTTTGTAACCAAGAATCTGTCTCTTCTTCAATGAACACTGTTCTCTCTTCAACATTGTGATTAATCGAATTAACATGAACTTTCAACGTGTGAGAAGGTACGACTTGATGATATAGAATCTTCGTTGTTTGATATGTTGAGACTAGCATTTGATTGTTGAATTTAGTCTCTTCTTCAACCACTTCGAATGTTGATGAATCAAGTGTTTCATTTGTATTCACATCTTCATTCTCTTCTGTTCGATTCACGTTTTCTTCGTTATATATATCAAATGAGAAAAACTCATCGATATCTATATTGTTATTGGTAATACTGTTTCCTGTAAATTAAACAATTTATAAGAAAAAACACATAAACAATCTTGAATTTGATTCAAATCATAATATATGATAAATACTCACCATGAAATCCAAGATCTTGGTTTGTATTATCCAAACTCGATATGATATTATGCTCGTCGATGTAACCGGCCTGTTCAAATACATAAAAATATTAATATACATTACGTTATCTTCATAAAACCTAATATATAATTTATCGAAAAATCTCATGCAACAGATTATTCCGACAAAACATAGACAGATATTGTCCGTTAGGTGTACATCATAGGAAATGTAGAGAACCGCTCTGTGACATAAGCCACATAAGCAAAAGTTTAGTGGTCAAAATTTTTCTTCTAAAATTTAAGGCCCAAAAGTATTTTCTTTCGAGGGACCGGTTCTTTCGATCGACCGTGAACCGGTATGATATGTAAAAGTCACTTTAGATATTCTGATATATATACCTGGTTCATATGATGGTTTGACGTTTGCAACCGTTCATCATAATTGCCAATGTGGATCACTTGATCATCAACGCTATAATGGTTAGGGTTGCTTGCAGCGAGAGTAAAGTCCTCCAAAACACTATGGTCGTTGTTGCTAGTCATGCTCGTGAAGAAATCGCAATTACTAACCACAGAGTTCTCTACACGCAATGGTGGTAGTGATACATTATGTTGTAACATTGAGCATTCAATCTCGTTATTAACCTAAAACATATACGAAATCAATCCATCATTAAAATATTGTTATATGTTTGATAGATAGATGTATTAAACTTTGAAATATGAGTTAATATATACCTTATAAGGAGTAGGGAATGGTACTCCATAATTAGAACCATAGTATTGTGACCATGAGTCCTCATTGTTGATTGTGTTAGAGTTGAAACGCTCATTTCCAAAACGCGGTTGGAAAGCGTTTTGAAGTTGATGACTTGTTGAACTGATCTCAAGATCCGAACAAGCGTCAAAACTTGATGAACACTTACCACTCACATTCGACATAGCGTGAACATAAGACCGATGTTGATCTCTTGGCTTAGCTTCAATAACAATCTTCTTAAACACACGACAAAGTGCATATGCGTCCTGAAAATTAAAAGATTTTAGTTTAGTCGTTTTTATTCTAATGATATGTACAATAACAATTGATTATTTGAGCCAATTATAGTTAACTCGCGCAGGCCAGCGTAGTCTAGTACTAAACCGATGGACTTCTGAATTTCTTGACCACGCTATTCCGATAAGCTTTCCTGTCGGTTTCCGTCAGAATGTTCATTTACTGACAAAAACTGACGGGATGGGTGCCCGGTTTTCGCTATGTTTTCTTGTAGTAAGTGGTAATACTGAAATTTGGGTAGAAAGTAATGTAAGATCCTGCGTTCTAATGTTTCTGGAAACAACATCACATTCGTGAAAGTATCAAGGGTATTCACATGGCTCTCCTGACCTCGAAATTAGTTGTATCTTATGACTTATCGACACGTTACATCAGTTCAGAGAAAAGTTTCAGGCTGGTCTGGAATTTCGGGTGTTTATGGTGTTTTCTCTGAATCAGATTACTCGAGTTAAAGAAAATAAGAGAGATAGCCCACGAACCTGCATGCCGTACGCAGAAGGGTCACATTCATTTTCATCGAGTCTATATTCATGCATGACCCAACCGGTTCTTATACCATGTGGTGCACGTCCACGGTAATAAACCAATGTCTTCTTGGTTCCAATGGCTCGGTCTCTCCAACTCACTCGACGGTCTTTACCTGTAGCTTTCCAATAACCGCCTTTGGTTGCCCGGTTTGTCCTTGAACCGTTTGGATATTTCCGGTCACGTGGGCTGAAGAAATACCATTCTTGGTCTTTACTTGGAAGCAAAGATTTCCCTATTTATCAATAAATTTATATAATATTAGTAATTGTTTACCTTGACCAGCATAATTTCACAACATTTTTTAGATTGATATAAATGATTAAGTTCGTGACATTCATGTTACCAATTATAGTGTTTTCTATAAAAAAAGATGTGGATTCTTGTTGTAATTCAATTTGACAATATATATTTTGAAAAAAAATTTGGTACAAATGGTGAGAAATTATTATATATATATATATAAGTATAATTAAAGAACTACTGTGTAATTGCACATGAGGTATTTTTTCATGTAGAATTTAAAGCATATTTAGGGTTTCTTCATATATGATATATACTTATTCTTTTCTTCAAGCTCTCTTGTTCCTATATCATGTGTTTTATACAAAAAAAAAATATTCTTGTTGCAGATACTGTGATTTTGATCCAAAATACATTTGTAAAATTTCGAAAACATGAAATGAATGTTTATCATAAATTATAACCTTATTAAAAGATTTCAGAATCATTATAATGCTCATGCATAAACAAAGAATTAAGAGCTCAATATCACGTTACGTACCTGGTAAGTCCCATGGTTCACACTTGTAGAGATCAACTTCAGCTATAACCTCAAGTTCGATTTCAAGACCATTGATCTTTCTTTTTAGATAATAAGTAATTAGTTCTTCGTCTGTTGGATGAAATCTGAAACCTGGAGGTAACGACACAGGAGCCATATATAATCTCTCAATTAAATTCTCAATCAATTTTCAGGAAATTGAGAGAGCGAGAGAGGAAGACGAGAGAATTGATAGGTTTTGTGTTCTTTGAAGGTTTAGAGAACAATGTTATTTATAAAGAGGAAATGAAAAAAGAAGAGACAAAAAGACAAAAGTTAATAAAGTGAATGTCCCCATCCCAAAAATGACAAATAAATTTTAAAAATTCAATTATTGTATTTAAATTTGTAAATTGTTTTTGTCTGACTCAATATGTTTTAATTACTCTTTCAAGATTCTTAAAAAAATTGGTAATTAGAAATAACACGATTGCCGAATTATTTTCTGTAAGGTGGTTAGGATAATCCAACTAATTAATTACTCATAACATCAGAGTTCGATTCCTCCACACTACACTAATGAATACAAATAAATTTTAGAATGTCTGTTAGGTTATGGACCAGATCTTGTCAATCCAGTTGTTCACAGAAAAAAATAACACGATCACGAGGCGATTCTGCACTAAACCGGAATAATTAATCAGAAAATTGCAGACCTAATTGCAAACCGTGTTTCTTCAGCAAGTGGTCTCCTCAATTATCCTATGCTTCTCCAAGTGTGGTCGGTCTGGAATATTATGTATACGTGTCAGAATTATATTGGTTGCATGGGAGATCGAATCTTAGGTTAACCCAAAACTGTTGCAATCTCTTCCTTTTTTTGTTCTCTTTTTGTTAGTTGGCGGCACTTCTAACTGAAATAACTGTTTCTTTTGTACCCACTTGCATTAGAAATTTTGGAATCCTCTGATTAATTTGCTTCACATAGCTCATATTTACATACTTAGATCTAATTCTGAATATAGACCATAGGTAATCTTGTATATTATAGGAGTGTTTTATTTTATAATTCGAATACATGAAAACATCATAAATATTAAGAGTTTTATACCAGTTAGAGATTTTTCTTTCGAGCTAGCTTAACAGGTTTATGGGTTAACGAGTCATAAAATCCAACTAATTTTGAGGCGTCAAATTAATATATATATATGTATATATATGTGTGTAATATTGTATGTGAATATCACTATACAATAAAACATTGCAGATTCTGATAAAAATTTTAATCGGAAAATGCGGTCAGAAAATTTCTGTCAGCCAGAAAACCAATAAAAATTAACCAGAAAATATGTACCCTTGGAAAAATGTGATTTTATTTTCAAAAACATTCGAACTTGAAATAAGGAATTAGTATATTATTGTCTTCTCAAATTTCATTATTACCACTAGACTACGACCGCCTGAAATTTAAAGTCCATGTTATCATTTTTGTGTCCTTTTTAGATTTATATTACATTGGATATAACAAACTGTATATTGTTTGAGTCTTAATCATTTTGGTCGAAGAAATAGTCAATACAATGAACGTATTCACATTTGGTATCGGCTACTATAAAACATATCTAATATCGACACATGAAAGTAGATCTATATTATAAAAAAAGCCTAAAAAAAGCACAAAGAGATTGATTGAGATGGATATATTTATAAGTACTAAGATCATGTGGGATCCAGGAGCTGTATGAACATGTGAATAAATCCTTGGAAGCAATTGATGGGCCAACCCCAAAGCATCACTTCTCAACCTTTCTCATCATCGTCGTCATAACTTTTTCTCTCATTATTCCAAATTCCATATTCTATTTTTTTTATGTACGTATAACCACATGCATTATATACATATGTATTTAATATATACAATGTGTACATAGTACGTACCCTTCTTAACACATTTCCTTCACATGAAACTATCTTTTTGTTCTTTACTTATTTCTTCATAGTGTTCACACATATTTGATATTTCTATAAACTCATAACATATTATGGCATAAATACTTAGATTTTGTTTGACCATCTGACAGTGGAAACTTTTTACAAGAATTTCTCACCCAAAAAAAAATATTAAATAATAATATTTTATTAAAGAAATTTTTCAGAAAAGGAAAAAGAATTTCTCATTTGAGAATATATGGGTGAGAGTTTCAAGAATATTGAAAAACTTTTACAATGAAAAATATTACTCCATCTGTTCCTAAAAATTAATGTTTTAAGATTATCACACATATTAAGAAGGTTTTTGAAATGTTATTTTTATCCTTATTTATTGCAAAAAATACAAAGAAAAATATGAATCATTAATGAAACAAAGAAATAAATAAGGCAAATACTAGAAATACTAAACCAAATTATATATATAAAAACAGAGTGGGTTTCTCTCAAGCTGACACATCAACTTTTTGAAACTTTCTAAAGCTGACACCTCAGCATTAAATCTTTATTACCCTTCCAATCAAATTACTAGATTAATACAGCTCATTCATAAACTAGGTCAAACTAATGAGACACCAAAGAGTCATCTTCGCTTACTTCTTTTTTCTTCGGTCGCTTTCATCTCCTGTCATTGGCAATGNTCTTCGGTTGCTTTCATCTCCTGTCATTGGCAATGGATAATTAAATAAAGGAAGAGGTGAACGATTCGAGTCGCTTCACCTCTCCGACTGTTTCCAGCAATTGTTGACATTAGCTCTGACGATTTTCGTCAATGATGAGCTTTTAATTGAGAGACGACGAAGAAGATTATGTCACATGCTTACTT
>OVBA01002584.1:0-33259 GCA_900406435.1 Lepidium aucheri | reverse complement strand
TATATATTAGTATATACTTGATAGATTACTTATGATATTAATAAATAAAAACATATGTTCTGTCGATAATGTATAACACAGCAAAATTAAACAGATCTTAAAACCTAAATAAATACGGGATCAAAACCCTAAATAAATACGGGTTTAATAAGTTATAAACGAGTCCAAAACATAAATGAACATGAGTCAAAACGTAAATAACACGAGTCAAAAAATTATATATATAAAATTGTAATGCATCAAAGCTTAAGTAAACAGACATAAAAAATATATTTCGTGTATAACAGATATTGGTGATCACTATAAATTTATTTTTAATATATCAAATACATATATAATTAAGTAGTTAATAAATTTACACATACAAATCAAATCATAAAATATATAAATAAAACAAATAAATATTACCTAACCCGTACATAGTACGAGACATCATCTAATTTATTATATATTTTTAGTATACAAAGCCCAATAATTAAAAGCTTTAGGCAGCAAGTTGTATAAATAAAATTTGGGGCATAATTTTATTGAAGACTTAATTAGTCTAGTGGTTGAATATAAGATTATTATGAGAGACATGACAAAGGTTCGAAACCCTTCTTTGATTTTTAGATTTTCTTTTATTCGTCGTGGGTCCCACTGTACCATTTATTATTGGGAAAGTTGTTAATTGATTCACGAACTTTCAAATTTCAGCCATATTAAACATCAACTATCACGTTCCTCAAATAATTTCTAAATTTTTTGTTGACTTCAGTTTCATACCAAAGTTGTAGTTGACTCAGCCAAATTAGGCATGTCGTTAAATCGCTTAACGGAACCAATCGACAGAGTTAATCAACGTTATTTGGATTGTTAAGTTTGTGGTTTGGACAAAACGACACCGTTTAGAGAACTCAAGAATCCCAAATTAGTTGCCCTAGTTTCATGATATAAGCTTCATCGTTCTCATCTTTTTCTTCATTTTACGTTCTCTGTATTTTCTCCAAACTCAATTCTTCTTTTTCGTTTACAATGAGTTATAAATCTCAGGAATCGGGTGTTGGTGGCCTACATGGATTTCCATCAAAGTGTATGTGTGGATTAGATGTAAAAGTGTCAACATCTAGGTCACAAGATAATTTAGGAAGGCCTTTCTTTGGTTGCAAAAACATGAAAGATGTAAGTTTTTGTGTGTTCAAATGGTGTTTTCAGAGTTATAAAAGAGAAAAACTAGTTCTTAATTTTAATTGTGCATTAGGATCACTTGTTTAAGTGAGTGGAGGAAGTTGTATTTGAAGAGGTTCAAGATAATGTACCGAAAGTTGGGAGAATTGAAAGTGAAATTAGCCATGTGAAATTTGATATTGAAGAGTTAAAAGTTGTCATAGAAGGTTTGAAAGAAGATGTTATATGGAGCAAAAACGAAATCTGGAAGTGGAAAATACTGACTAAATTCATCTGTGTGTTTATGTGTTTTAGTTGGTGTTGTTATTTACCATATGTTTGGTAAAGGAAAGAAGAAGAACCTAATTGAGTACTAGTGTTTATGTGTTTTAGTTAGTGCCTCATTGTTGTTAGTTTCCTTTTCCTTTTGCTCTTTGTAAGGCTCTACAAGCCATCTTCTATCTTTGTAAGGCTTAAACGAATATTGACATTAAAACCATGTCTTTATAATTCCGTGTCTTAACATAAACATTAGAGGAATTGATGCGTAAACTGACATTAAATCTTGTCTTGATGCGTAAACTGACATAAGAGGAAATGATGTTTTTAAGACTACAAAGTTAAAGCAAAAGAGAACAACGTTTACAACGTTTAAGTGAAAGGAAACAAATGCAAAAGAGAACCATTACACCATGATTACCAATTCCATATATGGAAAAAGCAATTCTAATAATTAACTTGAACAATGAAACCATGAAATCCAAGCAGATGGAGAGCTTTGTGGTGGCAATTCTTGAGAGCTTTGTGGTGGCAATCCTTGAGAGCTTTGTGGCAATCCTTGGGAGCTTAGTTCCTCCATAATCGGTGTTCCATCCTAATGAAATGTAAAAGAGCTCATAATATGACTTGATCTAAAGCATAATAATAAGCAGCAAACAAGTCTGAAAAACGAACCACTTCCTTTCGTGGTCAACCTTGTCGTATTTTTAATTCTCCTTTAACAGTTGGATTTTTACAAGTCTTTTTGTTGTGATCATCCTCTTTGCAGTTTGAACATGACATTATTCTGAAATTGTGTGAGAGTTTACTCTTGTTCAAAGAAGAAACAGTCTCATTTTTGCTTTTCTTCCTAGTATAGTTACTTGGTCTTCCCGAATTTTCCTTTCTCCACGGTGGTGGTAATACCGGTAGCATCCTCAGCCTAGGCCACAGTTGCATGCCTTGGACAGGCTTGATACCATCCAAATAAGTACGACGCCACATTTCCGCTGAGTAGTAGTCACTAACCAAGTCCTTTATCTTTTGCTTCATCCTAATTAAAACTCTTATGGCATGCTCTCACGGAATACCAATCATTTGCCATTTTCTGCAGCCACAAGTATGATTGTTCATATTCACCAAATAATCAACACCATTCAACTCTACCTCATACTCATTGTTTTTTCCCATATGTATAATGCAATGTTGTGATCTCTCTATCATTTTATCTATCTCCAAATATGTTCTCTTTGTGAACCTTGTCTTCAGTCGGGTGGTAATGATGAACCTCTTTGCATTACGAACCATACATTGCCAACGAATGTCTTCTAACATATCCAGCAGAGGCAGTTTCCTTGATTGACGAATTGTTCGATTGAAGGACTCGCTGAGATTATTTGTATTATAATTGAAACATAACCCTTCCCTAAAGAACGCTCTATACCATGACATCGGATTCTTGTTCACAAGAGTTGTATAAGCATTTGGATTGTACCTCTTCAACTCGTTCATATTGTCTTCATATTTTCCAGAGGTATAGCTTCGTGCTATCTTCCAAAACATCAGGTGAATATCATGACTGTCTTTCTTCCAGTTCTCAAAAATATGTTTCGCACATTGGCGATGTTCAGATGCTGGAAGAACGTTATGCACAGCCTTCACAAGTCCGTGCAAAAAAAATTGACAGATATAAGCATAATGTATTACAAAAAACTAACAGATATAAGCACCAAACAAACAAAGTCTAATACCAAAATCTGTGCAAAGTCAATTTAAAAGTCTGTGCAAAGTCTAATATAATACTAAGTAATACTAAGTAAAAAATAAAAAGAGAACGTGCACCACACCTAAAAACATAATCAGAGAACGTGTACTACACCTAAAAAAGATAAACACATGATACCAACTACTAGAATCAAAGCCAATAAACAAAATCAATATAAGAGAGATTTAATGTAAGTAGAAAGAGCCATCTTATTTAATACTTAGCAAATGTTCAGTTTATCTGATATAACAACCACCTTCCTTCCATCTTCAAGACCAAGATCAGAAGCCAAAAGTCGTAGAAACCAGTCCCAGTTCGTTTCATTTTTGATCTCAACAACGGCCCATGCAATCGGAACTATCCTATTATCTCCATCTCTTCCCACGGCAGCTAATAGTTTCCCCTTTATATCCTATTTTAGAAAAGCTCCATCTAATCCTATGATTGGACAACACGTTTCTTTCCAAGAAGTTTTTTTGTGACTTAAAGCAAATATATAACCAATAAAACCTGACCTTGCTGCCAATGGTTGGTCCCGGGATCGTCTCAATCTCAAATGTGGTGTCCTTGTTAGTCTTAAGTACCTCTGATTGATAGTCCCATATTCTAGCAAAGTGTTGCTCGTGACTTGCTTTCCTTTCTCTCATCACTTTCGTGTTCACCTTACCACATTGTTCATCGGTCACCTCTAAGTTATATTCCCTCCTTATCTCAGAGACCATCTCATGCTTTGTCATCTTTGGATTCAAGCAGCTTAGTAGAACCCGTTTTGGTACAAGTGTGCTCATTTATGTAAACCTTTATCATCATCTTCTGTAACCTCTTCTCCTAACCACAATACACTCTCCACGGGCAATTAGCATCAACATATTTAGCACCAATTTTCTTATCTTGCGACCTATACCACTGAATATTATACCCAGTTTTCAGAGAATACCTAAGCACAACAAGTTTGAAATCATCCGCTGAATTGAAGGTCTTCGCTAATGCAAGCAGCTCTTGCAAATTTGCATTACAACGCACCTGACTTGCCGATTCATCTCCGCTGTGATCTTCGTCTGAAGATGTTGAATATCGGGAAGCCTATCATCATCCCAAACATGGTCACCACTCTCAGCATCACTATCTTCAGCCTCATCTTCATTTAGCACAGCTTCAGGAAATTCTTCTTCAATAGTTTCACGGCATTCTTCCTCCACCACATCATCATCATCATCATCATCGCCAATAACGTTACAATTTTCATCACTTGCTTCTGCTCCATCTTCAATTTCTCTGTCTTCTTCATCTTCCATATCTCGAGTGTTTTCTTCACCATCTCTTGCTCTGTCTCCATCTGCATCTTCTTTGTCTTCTCAATCTCTTGCTCTGTCTCCATCTCTTGCCCTGTCTCCGGTGTTTAAAATCTCACCGGCGATTGGAGACTCCACGGTGACTGTAGCTTCTATGGTGACTCTTGCTTCATCTTCAAAATGTCTTCTTTTCGATAGATCACCAGGATCAATCTCAACTCCTTCATCAATTCCACGAGCCTTCTTTCTACGAGGAACAAGTTTGGATCTTCGATTCATCGCAATTGAGAAATCGTGATGGATTTTGGCTTCTGATTTGTTTAGGGTTTACTGAGAGAAGCAAGTTACAGAGATGAATTTGGGAATTTTACTTGTTTTCAATTCCACTGTCGTTTTGTCCAAACCACAAACTTAACGATCCAAATAACGTTGATTAACTCTGTCTAAGGGTTCCGTTAAGCAATTTAACGACATGCCTAATTTGGCTGAGTCAACTACAACTTTGGGACGAAATTGAAGTCAACAAAAAGTTTAGGATTTATTTGGAGAACGTGATAGTTGATGTTTAATTTGGCTAAAATTTGAAAGTTCACGAATTAAATAACAATTTTCTCATTTATTATTAAGAGAGATGGATAGCGTGTAAAGTATTTGATCCACCATTGTGTACAAATGGATTTTTATTATTTTTTTTTGTTGTGAATTTTATTACATTTATTTTATACTTAGTTATTTACCATATTGATGTTTGGAATTCTATTTAAATAAATGTTAGTGATGACTAACATCATTATTGATTTTAACGTAGAAAGAATCAATCATTATGATAAAGCGAAATAGGGTGAATTAAATAGATGACGGCAAAAACGGGTTCAGCTAGGGTTTGCTCGAAACGTGGGCTGGAAGCTTCCATGGCTTCCGATGGGGATCGAGGGTGGCCGCCGGATCCTTCGTCCTCACAAGTCCCGATAGACAATTTGATGGGTCTGCGTAATGAAAGTATGATGAAGGATGCTGGTGATGATTGTGATTTACAAAGTAAGGAGAAGTTTTTAGATTTGGAAAGAAGGTGCTCGAAGATGATTGTGGGTGATGAAAGTATGATCGTGGATACTCGAGTTGAGGATTCAAATGGGGTGGAAGTGGCAAGGGGTAGGTCATGGGCAGCAACAGTCGCTGCGTCCGGCTTGGGAAAATATTCCTCTCCTATTACACAAATTACAGATGAATTTGTAAAAGCTAGAATCTACACTGAATATCCGAATGGGAGAGATGGGGAAGCTTGTATTCGCATCGCTGATGATGTAATGTCTGCCATGAATATGTATAATTGTATGTACGTCAAAGTACTTGGTCGAAGTGTTAACATAGCTGCAATGACAAGGAAATTGCATGAGCTATGGAAGCCTTTGGGTTCAATGTCAGCTATTGATCTCCCGCGGAATTTTTTCCTTGTTCGTTTTGGGGCTGAGAACGATTACATGAATACAATTACAAGTGGGCCATGGAGGATTTTCGGAAGTTATCTTCTGACCCAAGCATGGACACCCTCTTTTGATCCAAGTCATAACGATATTCGCACAACGCCTATATGGATTCGTATCGAACAATTGCCAGGAAACCTTTATCATAGTGTTATATTGGCTGAGATTGCTGGGAGTGTAGGAAGACTCGTTCGTGTGGATGAATCTACTTTAAATTTTACAAGGGGTCATTTTGCTCGTATCTGTGTGGAGGTGGACTTATTTCGGCCTTTGAAAGGCTCGGTTCTTGTCAACAATGATCGCTATTTTATAGCTTATGAGGGACTTGCCAACATCTGTGGAAGGTGTGGTGTGTATGACCATTTAACACAAAATTGTCCCCAAAACAGCAAGGAGACGAGCGGTGTTAATGTCGTGGAGAATAATCCCTTGTCAGGGGAACTACATAATGCGAATGATGGTTTTGTTGCTGTACGTCGGAGAAGCAAGGGGAACAGCTCTCGAACGAATGCTATGGATAAATCTCAAGTGGCTACAGGTTCAGGGAATGCTCGGGGTTTACATGAGAAGGCAAGTGTTGAAAATCAAGCTCAGGGCTATATATCGAACGAGCAGGGAAATAGTCAGAGTGGTAAGAGAGTTGTGGGTGAGAATTCAGATTCTGGTAGGAGTGGAGAGGTGCAGAAGAAGAGAGCTAGGAAAGCTTTAGCAGACATTTCGAACACGGGAGATAAAACTATGGCTTCACTTGCTAACCGTTTTGCAAGTCTGAGTGAAGATGGAATTGCTTTAGAGTTGGGTTTAATTAATCTCTCGAACTCTAGAGATAAGGAGAATGTGTTACAGGAAACTGTTGCGGTGGAGTTAAAGCCAAGTGAAACTCTGTTGTCGAGAAGGATGGGGAAGATTGGTGATGTTCGGCTAAATACTAATCATTTTGAGCCGAAGGACAAACTAGCAAATATTAGTAAGGCTGGGAATGGAATGGGGTTGAAGAGGAAGGTCTTTGAACAAAGTCTTCCATCAAGAGGTCTTGTGTTTGGAAACAGAGATCGTGATCCAGACAAGACAATTGTGGAGAAACGCACACGGCTGGTAGAGGAATCTGTCGTTAAGGAATATAACTTTAAGGTGATTCCGTCTTCTTCAAGTCAAGGAGTGCCGATAGAAAGCCCTTTATGCGACATAGCTTTAAGTCCTCATATAGGAGACAAGGCCTTGGCGGGGAGTGGTGTTGAGAATACGATGCAGACGTGTGCGTTAATGACTGTGGAGGATGGCGAGATACGTATGGGAAATGCATAATGCTGCGCCCTGGTAATTCTATTCTTATTTGATCGGTTGTTTTTAATGAATTGCATATTCTAGAATTGCCAGGAGGCTAATAAACCCATGTTTAGGCGGTCAGTGCGATACATTGTCAAGAAGTTTAATACGGATTTTCTAGCAATTTTCAAAACTCATGCGGGAAGTGAGGCTACAAGTAGAATTTGTCGTGGGCTCGGTTTTGAGAACTCATTTCGAGTGGATGCTGAAGGTCAGAGTGGAGGACTTTGGCTATTGTGGAGGAGTAGTATTAGGGAGGTCACGGTTTTGCATGCATTGAACCAATATATCCATGTCTCTATCAAAGTAAATGATGACATCTATCATGAGATAGCAGTTTACGCAGCTCCATCCGCAAGTAGAAGAGCGGGACTTTGGGACTTGTTGAGTGGTATTATTACGGCTATAAATGAACCGCTCATTGTTGGAGACGACTTCAATACAATTGTAAGGGTTGATGAAAGAAGTGGAGGTAATGGACTCTTATCAGCAGACTCAGTGGAGTTTAGAAGGTGGATTAATGAAAACTCACTCATTGACATGGGCTTTCTTGGGTCTCCGTTTACTTGGAGAAGAGGTAATGCTGCCTCTCGGAGTTTATCTAAGCGATTGGATTGGGTACTTTGTAATGCGGTTGAACGCTTGAAATGGCAAGAGGCCACGGTGAACCATCTACCGTCTTTGTCTTGTGATCATAGGCCTTTATATCTTCAGCTCACTCCTGCTGGTGTTAGTGACCCGAGTCGAAGACCTTTTAGGTTTGAAGCTGCCTGGTTACAACATGACGGGTTCAAAGAGTTGCTGCGAATGGCAAGCTAATATACCTACTCAGGAAGCGCTTTACTCTCTACAGCGTGTTTTGAAAAGGTGGAATACAGGGGTTTTTGGTGATGTGAAACGCAAGAAAGATAGACTACTTAGCAGCATTAAACAAATCCAAGATCAGATTGATTTGGCTCCGTCAGACGCATTGATCGAGGAAGAAGATAAACTCCGCAAAGAGTTGGATGAAGTTCTAAGTCAAGAGGAAACGATATGGTTCCAAATATCCCGTGAGAAATATATTGCTGATGGTGACAGGAATACGACTTTCTTTCATACTAGCACAATCATCCGACGGTAGAAAAATAGGATTGAACTCCTTAAGAATGACGAGGATAGATGGATAGCTGAACCGCAAGAATTGGAGGCCTTGGTGGTAAGCTATTATACTCGGTTATATTCTCTTGCGGATGTACCGGCTGTGGTTCCAACACTCCCTCCGGAAGGCTTTGCACGACTCTCACATGATGAAATTAGAGAGTTGAGTAAACCTTTTACATCTCTTGAGATAGAATTGTCATTGAGGAAGATGAGTAGGCTTAAAGCTCCAGGCCCGAATGGTTTCAACCTGTCTTTTATCAGAAATGTTGGGAAGAAGTTGGAAGCTCGGTTATTAGATTTGCCATGGATTTCTTTGAGACAGGTCAATTACCGGATGGAGCAAATGATGCTCTTGTTGTCCTAATTCCTAAATCTGAGAAGTCGGTGAAGATATCCCAGTTTAGACCGATAAGTCTTTGCAATGTGCTATTCAAGATCATAACAAAGACACTAGTACGGCGTATGAAACCAACAATCACAGAGCTGATCGAACAAGCACAAGTGAGCTTTAGCCCTGGGAGAGTAAGCACGGATAATGTTCTAATAGTCCAAGAAGCGGTCCATTCAATGAGACGGAAGAAGGGGAGACGTGGTTGGAGGCTGCTCAAGCTTGATTTGGAAAAAGCATATGATAGGATTCAGTGGGATTTTTTGGAAGATACGTTACGTGCAGCTCATTTTCCTGAACAATGGGTGAATTGGATTATGACAACAGTATCTAAGCCGTCAATGAGGATTCTAATGAATGGTGAGAAAACTCAAGCATTCTCACCGGAGCGGAGACTTCGTCAAGGAGATCCCCTGTCTCCATATCTCTTTGTTTTGTGTCTTGAGCGATTGTGTCACATGATCAATGATGCGGTCTCGGCTAAGCAATGGAAACCCATTTCTTTATCTCGAGGGGGTCCAAAACTATCGCATATTTACTTTGCAGATGATTTAATCTTATTCTCTGAAGCCTCAGTATCACAAATAAGGGTTATTCGGCAAATCCTTGATCGTTTTTGCACAGCCGGGCCAAAAAATTAGCTTGGAGAAGTCAAAAATCTTTTTTAGCAAGAATGTTCACCATGAGCTTGAACAAAGAATTGTGTCAGCAAGTGGTATTCAACTTACCCGAGACTTGGGAAAATACTTGGGGATCCCGATACTACATAAACGAGTCAATAAGGAGACTTTTGGCTCTATTGTAGAAAGACTTTCGTTGACTTTGTCGGGTTGGAAAGGAAAATATCTTAGCTTGGCGGGAAGAATTACATTGACCAAGTCGGTTCTACAATCCATCCTGGTTCACACCATGAGCTCTATTTCTCTCCCGGTTTCGATTCATATGGAGTTGGATAAAATCTCACGGAATTTTGTTTGGGGTAGTTTATCCGAGCAGAGGAAGCAACACTTGTTATCTTGGAAGACTATTACTCGTCCTAAGAGTGAAGGTGTGCTTGGTATCCGTAGATCCATCTCTATAATAAAGCCTTGATTGCAAAGGTTGGTTGGCGGCTCTTGAATGATTCTACAAGCCTATGGGCAACTCTGCTTAAAGCTAAATATGGTGTTAAGGATCCGCATAATGTCGATTGGCTTGTATCTTGGGGAAGTTGGTCTTATGTTTGGCAAGGTATCTGTTTGGGATTCAAAGAAATCGTTCTCCCGGGCATTCATTGGATCATCGGTAATGGGAATAACACTTTGTTTTGGATGGATACATGGCTGGGACGTGAAAGACTTGTGGATATAACTTTGTCACCGGTTCCTCATGAGCTCTTGAACGCGAAAGTACGAGATCTTTGCCAGCATGGGTCTGGGTGGAACTTCAAGATTATTGATCAATACAGTGCATCAGTCAGTAAGTTACAGCTATGCTCCATGGTTGTGGATATGGTAACGGGTGCGAAGGATCGAATTTCTTGGGGAAGTAGTCTAAATGGTGAGTTTACGGTGAGGAATGCGTATTGGGAATTGACTCAAACCGGGACTGCTAGACAAGATATGAGTCGTTTTTTTGGTATAATATGGAAGGTTTATGTACCTGAAAGATTCCGAGTTTTCCTTTGGTTGAGTGCACACCAAGCATTGATGACAAACTTGGAGAGATTTTGGAGACATTTATGTGTCTCTTCGGTATGTCAAATTTGCAAAGGAGGTGAGGAATCGTTAATCCATATTCTTCAGGACTGTCCAGCCATGGAAGGAATATGGTTGAGACTTGTTCCAATAAATCGCCTGGTTGTTTTCTTCTCACAATCGATTCTTGAATGATTATACACGAATTTACGGGAGAGTAAAGTTATTGGGGAGCATCTGTGGTCTATGACCTTTGCGATGGCTTGTTGGTGGGGATGGAAATGGCGATGTGGGAATACATTTGGTTCGACTTGGAGGTGCCGTGATCGAGTTAAGTTCCTCCGGGACAAGATTGATGAGGTGCATCGTGTACAGTCTTGCTCACAGGAAAATACAACACGTCGGGAACATAATACTAGGCTGGTCCGTTGGTCTCTACCCGCGGAGAGGTAGTTTTGGCTTAATACTAATGGAGCATCGAGAGGGAACCCGGGTTTAGCTACAGCGGGTGGTGTTATACGAAATAATGGTGGTGAATGGTGTCAAGGCTTCACAGTTAATATAGGTATTTGTACGACACCATTGGCTGAGCTTTGGGGAGTGTACTATGGACTATATGTTGCATGGGAGTTGAGAGTTACAAGATTGGAGGTTGAGGTCGATTCTGAGTTAGTGGTGGAGTTCCTTAGAAATGGAATTAATGAGGTTCACCCCCTATCTTTCCTGGTACGATTGTGCCATGGCTTTATTTCAAAGGACTGGATTGTCCGAATTTCTCATGTTTACCGGGAAGCTAACCATCTTGCGGATGGTTTAGCCAACCATGCTTTTGATTTACCTTTACGTTTTCATCTCTTACGTTCTCCACTATCTCATCTTCTTCCGATTTTGGAAGAGGATAAAGTTGGTGTTGGTACTTTTTGACATATTAGTCATGTTTAGTTGTTTTGATTGAAGTTTAATAATATATGCCTTGGGGAGGGCTTTCTCCCCTTTTGCCGATCAAAAAAACATCATTATTGATTTTGGTTTTTTGTACGTTTGAATAAACCATCTTTGATTTTGTTTATTTTTCTAATAAAAGAATTAGTTTTCTTATTCCATATAATTTAATGTGGGGAAAATTTCTAAAACATTATGATGTCCTAGGATCATTAGAGGCCTTTATGCCACTTCACCTAATTAGAATTATTTGCAATACTTTTTATGTGTTTATTAATATTTTTTATTTTTTTATATATAGATACAAAATTTTATAAAATATATACCAACAAAAGCATTTATTGTGGTGTATCACAAGTAGTAAAGCAACTAAAACCATTTTTATAACCAAAATTTTACAGAAAAATTGTTGATCATGAAATCTATATTAGCTTTAAAGTTTTGAAGGTAGATAAGATTACGACTTAAACATACTAAAATGATAGATAGTTAATTTTAGGTTGATAGTTGATGTAACACTTACATTTGATTCTTAAAAAAATTAGTAGATCTGATGTGGAAAAAATTTAGGCATCAATCTTTTATATTGCCTTAGGCATCAAATATATCGGGTTGGCACTACAATGTATAAGATCTCTCTGAAGCAAGGTATGAGATCTCTTGTACCTCTTTGATAGGGGAACATACATGTAATCCCTCGTAATTTTAGAATTGAAATTGGTGGTTCAAAACTCATGGTCACCTTTAGTAGAATATATACAAGTTCAAATATTAGCTGCTCGCAAATTAGTAAATGAAAACATAAATAATGATAAGGAAAAGGCTCCTGGTTGGATGAACTACCACAAACAAACATAGACTTGGTGGAAAACAAGGAGGAGAAATCATAGGGAAGTTTTGATTAGTTTCATTTGCATATTGTGCCCTAAAGATCTCATAGGCTATTGAGGAAGAGGAAACCAAGGCTATGGGACATTAAAGACGCGTATTAGATAAAAAAAGTAAAGTGAAGATTAGCAATGATCAATGGAGATGTATCCGGTGTGGAGGAAAAATAAAGGGATTTTTTGGTTTCTTGAAGAGGATATTGTAAAAGAATATTAAAGGAAATCTCAAATTTTAGTGAAGGTGAAACAATTTCTCCATCTTGGTAAAAGATTTTCTAGACAAATATGATACATAATTTCTTAAGGGTGAGACGATTTCGCTATACTATGTTTTACGTCTTAACATTGTAATTCTATTGGTGGATGAGTTAAGAGTTTTACATCATATGTCATATTTACAATGCAAATGTGTCGTTGAGGTAGCCCACATTTCTGATGACTTGTATCAATGAAGTGTTTTGATTGATTTTCTGGAATAAGAGAAGTATTCCCCGTGTCACTGCCTAATAGCTTTTAAAAGCTGATGTGTCAAGATATGAAAGACATAATATCTTATTATATACTCCCTACGTTTCATATTAGTTGTCATTCTAGAGTTTGTCACACATATTAAGAAAATAGGTGAATGTTCTATTATGCCCTTATTTGACTATTAGAATTCTAAACCATTTAATATTTTATTCATTTAATTAGGGGCAAATGAGATAATCTTTATACTAAAAATTACATTGGAAAATGAGAATGACAACTAAAATGAAACAAAAAATTTAGGCTAGAATGACAAGTAATATGAAACGGAGGGAGTATATAATTTCTCAACTAAAAGATGTCAAAATAATCAAAGTCAACGTTGCGGTCTATGATTATTTCTTACAACTTCCTCGTTTCTCAAAGATTTCAATAAATTATTTATGGATGTCAAGAATTAACGATTATAAAACTATTTTTCTATGTTTCTGATGTAATATCTTACGCAAGTTATACATATTCCATGGGTTGTGCTTTGAAAGTGTGGTTACATGTTTTCTCAAATCCTCAGATTGAAGAAGCGAGTCAAGTATTGTTCAAAGAAACCAATTATATTTTGCTTTAGACTTGCAAACAAGCTGGTGGTAAGGTCAAGTGACTCTCGTCTTTAGCAAGAAATATACTCGACAAGAGGTGAAAATCACAACAAGAAATCATGTATGTTATGTCATTTGTTATATATTTTTGCATTAGTTTTTAATTAATACTTTACATCACGAAGGAGTGGATAAGATCTCTCCTAAGCAGGGTATGAGATCTCTTGTACTTTTTGATGGGGAAACTTATATGCAATCCCTATTTGAAATTGTTGGTTCAAAACCCATGGTCACCACTAGTAGAATCTGTACAAGTTCAAACATCAGCCGCTCTACAAATTTTAGTAAATGAAAACATAAATAAAGATATAGGAAAAATCCTATAATCCTGGTTTGATGAACTACCACAAACATACATAGACCTGGTGGAAAACAAGGAGGAGAAAACCATTAATCATAGGGAGATTTCAATTAGTTTCGATTGCATCTTGTGCCCTAGAGATTTCATAGGCTATTGAGGAAGAGGAGACCAAGACTATGGGACATTAAAGACGCGAAGGAAGCCGAGAGGTCCATATTATTTAAAGGAGAGCTTATGTGAAGATTTTTGTATTCGATGAGAAAAGGAAAAGTGAAGATTAGCAATGATCAATCAGATGGATCCGGTATGGAGGAAAATTGAAGAGATTTTTTGGTTTCTTGAAAAAGAGATTGTAAAAGAGATTAAAAGGAGATCTCAAATTTTAGTGAAGGTGAAAAAATTTCTTCATCTTGGTAAAATAATTTTAAAACAAATATGTTGCATAATTTCTAGAAGGTGAAACGATTTTGCTATACTGTTTTTTAAAAATGATACTCCCTCCGTTTCTTAAAGACTGTCATTCTAGGTTTAAAAAGTTGTTTTACAAAAAATGTCATTTTAGAATATCAATGTAGCTTTTCACAAAGTTTCCTCTCTTTAACCTCCAATCAAAATAATTCATGTAGTATCTAATAAATCATTATACCTAATTATTAGGGGTACAAATGACTTTCTGTTTTATATATTAATTTGTGTGCAAAAACATAGAATGACACTCTTTAAAAAATAGATGGAGTATATGTTAACATTGTACTTCTATGGTGGATGAATTAAGAGTTTCACAGCATATGTCATATTTACAACGCAGATGTGTCGTTGGGCATCATGCTTTCGAAAGGAATTATGCTTTGGAGGGAATACTTGTTCCCATTGGTCATTGATGAGAGTGTGATCAATCTTCTTAGAGATAACCACGTAAACTGGAGCCTTTTCGCATGTGCCTCAAACAAATCACAGTTCTGAAGTGCCATTTCAAACTCGTATACTCCCAGTACGTCAACATTCTAAGATGGATAACCGGAATGATGGTTAGAGCGAAAAATATGACTGAAGTCTCCAATCACCATCTATTTGAGAACGATGCAGATTCACAAAGATAAACAAGCTCTTCTGAGAGAGAATTCCTCTGCTCCACCTAGTGAACGAGATCGAGAAGTGTGGATTGCAAAGATTTGAAGGTGTTTGGGACAACATCTAGAGAGAGAAGTGGTCTATTGCATGTTTAGTTACTATTGTACAATTGTAACACTTCACTTTCTCATTTATGTTTGCTTCTCCCTTTAGATCCATCTATTAATTTTAATGACTTAAAGAATGATAATGATGATTTGTGAGAAATTTTTGTCCTATCTTACAAAAATAGGTAATATCTATACAATTTTTATTTTGGTACTATGACTTTCAAATGACATTTTTTATTTAGGTTTATATTCTCTTTTTTACTTAGGTTCTTACAACTTCCTCGTTTACTGCCTTTCTTCTCTTTTGTTTAACTAGCTTGAAGGTTGGATATGTGTTAGTTCATGTGTGATTATATCCATACTTATTTCTGGCATATCCATAGCAGACCAAGCGAAGGTTGATATATTCTTCTTATTTGATGAGTTCAGCTCTTATGTTTGGTGGAAGTTCAGAACCTATCCTGACGCATTTTTTGTCGCCAGAAGGGTCGACATTGACTTTCTTGATCTTGTGCAGCACACTGCTAACATCTCCTTGCTTGCTATCAGGGCTTGCGATCATATAAGTAAGTCCTTTATTTCTTAGCTTTTGTTTTGCGATGAAACATGTTCTAGCCATTTGTTGGTTCCCTCGTACAATACATATTCCACCATTGGTCGGAAACTTTAAGCATTGATGATATGTAGATGGTACCATCTTCATTGTGTACATCCACGTGGTTCCTAGTATTGCATTGTAAATTGCCAGTTTGTCTATGACAAGAAACTTCACCTAAGTGGTAGTTCCTCCGAGGAAGACGGGTAACTTGACCTTTCCAAGTGTCATTGTTGTTTCACTGTCGAATCCTGTTAGTGGGCAAATCGACTATTTTATTTCCATGTCTTTCAAGTCCATGCACTCTAGTGTTTTATAAAAATTAAGTCTATCAAGCTTCTGGTTTGACTAATACTCATGATACTTTGCAATCAGAAATTCTCAGCTTAATAATGAGAGGGTTATTATGCAGCGTGGCAATGCCCGTCATATCTTCTTATGTGAAGCATATGTCTTGGATTGGAGTCCATTCTGTTTGCATATCTTTGTTAAGTTCGTTTTGGTGGTTTCACTTTGCTCTGGCTGCTCGCTCGTAGATCTTGATTGCTCGGATAGAGTCATTGCATGCAATAAAGCCTCCCATTATCAGGTTCACTCGTTTCATCAGGGGTGGTAGTTTGTCTTTGTCATTATCGCGTGTTCGCTTTGCCAGAGTGGTAAGGTCTTTTTGATTTACCTTTGGCGTGTCGTTGAGTCTTTTTGCGTAGTTGTTGTCATCCTTGGATGATCTGACGATATCGCTTCCCCCTTCACAGGTGTTGGTACACGGCACGTTTCCCGGTCTGCAATCACTCCTATTCGGCTCAGGCCCAGTTACAGCCCATAACCTAGAGAAAGCGTCTTGGCCCATGATAAATAGTCGGATATCAGGAGAAAAGAAGAGGAATCGAAGTTCCGAAGAATAAGTCTCCGAGCTCCGAGAAGTGCGCCTAAAGAAGAGCGAGCGGCTAGCCGAAGTAAAATCAAGAGAAGAGCGGAGAAAGAGGAAGGAGTAGTTGAAGCTTTGAAGCTTAGGTCTATAAATAAAGAGTTAGAATAAGAAACTGGCAGAAAATTGTAATCCGATAAATTCAATAGTCTGAAATCTTGATTAATATAATTATTGTTTCTTCCTCTTTAAGTTCCATCTTGATCTTTGATCTATTCAAATTCTTATTCGCTTTAGCCCCTGAATTGCAACTCGATCTCTAGCATCAACAAATTGGCACCCACCGTGGGACCAAAGCGTAGATATGAGAGAATTCTAGCTAAAAGAGGGATGCAGCAATCGCAAACCCTTGAGTGGATGAATAACAATAATGAAGAGATATCCACATCGCAGATTCAACCGTCGTTAAATTCTGAATTGCCTGCCAGGCCAGCCGCTCAAAGTACTGCGTCTCAACGCGGACAAGCTCTAAACGATTTAAAGCAATTAATGGCCGACTTTGTCGAGCAGAATAATCAACGGACTGCACATATCATGGCAAGGCTAGATTATCAAGAGCAGCGTTTTAACGAGCTACAAGCGTCAATCCTGCAGCCCAACCAGGGAAATCGAGTCCAGGAGACTATAGCTGTAAACGTCAATCAAAGTAACAAAAACAATAACCAAACAAATGTGGATGGAATTCCGCCCATCTCAAACGCTAATACGGAGAGTAACGACTTGTTCGAAAGAGAAATACAGGAAATGCGCACATTGATCGCAAATCAACGAACTGAGCACGCTCAGATGAGATCGCAGATCCATCGCGCAACCACCACAGCACCAGATATCTAGCGCATAATTGAACTAACGCGCAAGACACCATTCACGAATCGGATAATGAGCACAATCGTAAGGGACATCAGGAAAGTTAAGGTTCCAACGTTCGAAGGAAACGCAGACCCGGTCGCTCATTTAAAAATATTCCGCTTGGCGGCGATGAAAGCTCATTTTAATGACGAAGAGCGAGATGTAGGTTTATGTCGATTATTCTCTGAGAACCTCGCTGGATAAGCCCTCGATTGGTTCTCATCACTAAAGCCGAACACGATTGATAACTTCGAGCAATTGGCCGAAGGATTCCTCAAACATTTTTTGATGTTTATCCAGAAACGAACCTCGGTAGATAACGTGTTTGCAATGGTACAACAGCGAAATGAGCCATTACGGGACTATTTGAATCGCTTTAAAGAAGCAAGAGCTCTAAGCATAAATATAACAGACGAAGTAGCCATCTGCGCGTTAAAAATGGGCCTGTGGCCAAAATCGAGCTTCCAAGCTGAAATGTTTCTACGACCTTTTGATAGTCTAGATGATGCTCTTCACTGAGCTGATAATTTTATAGAATGGGAGGAAACAAACAGATTGGAGCTCGAAAAGAAAGGTAGAAAGGAAGAAAGTTATGAGGATCATCGCCAAAATAACAAAAAATCATTTAGAGAAACCGGCGAAGGCCAAGGAAAACACGCTTACGCAGTCGCAAGTTCGTACAAAAGAGATAAATGGGAGTACAACCCATCAAAGTTTTGTGACTATCACCAGGCTAAAGGGCATTCCATAGACGACTGCGTAATAGTCCAACATTTAAAGAGAAACAATCAGTGGAAAGATGGAATGCGAAAACAAAGATCCGAGCCTAGAGACGATTATGACCCAACTCAGAGAAGGCGAGGAAATAGCAGTGAGCAGCGTGAACGTCAGGAAGTGGAAGTCGAGAATCAGAAGCAGCAAACAAAACGAATTGACTTTATTATGGGAGGGTCCTACCTCGTCTCGAATTCTATAAATTTGATTAAAGCTCATCAACGCAAAGTAGAAACGAACTCACAGCTAGGATCGAGCTCGGCATACCAAGACGCTCTAATCACCTTTAGCGAAAGTGAGACCTCGCACCTCGACAAGCCACACGACGACGCAATCGTAATCGCCTTGGAGGTCGCAGGTTTCAAACTCTTGTGAATAATGATCGATACCGGGAGCTTGGTAGATTTACTTTTCTACAATGCTTATAAGCGAATGAACATTGAAGATTCAGAAATGAACTCCACTTACTAGTTTTGACGGAACTACAAGTGTCTCGCTAGGAACCATTATATTGCACGTGGTCACTCATGATATTCGTAAACTCGTAAAGTTCGTAGTCGTGGACAAACCTGCTCCCTTTAACGCAATTCTGGGATGACCTTGGTTATACAACATGAAGGCTGTAGCCTCGACTTACCACCAGTGCGTAAAATTTCCAATTCATAACAGAGTTGGGGTCATCAGAGCAAGTCAATCTGCGTCAAGAGGATGCTACATGACATCATTAGAAAAGTTGCAAAACGAAACTTTATAGCAATTAGAGAAGAAAAGTGTCAATGCTACAGCCAAACCAAAGTTATCATCTCTAGAAAGCGTAGCAATTGACACAGCTTTCCCCGACCAAAAAGTAAAAATCGGGGTAGACCTGGAGTCAGACATCAAAACCGAGCTAATTACATTCCTAAAAGAAAACAAAAAAACGTTTGCGTGGGAACCATATGATATGACAAGCATAAGTATCAAATTTACCTCGCATGAGTTAAAAGTTAATCCAAAGTACAAACCAGTCAAGCAAAAATGAAGGAAGCTCGGCCCAGAAAAGGCAGCTGCAGTTAAGGAAGAGGTACAACAATTACTAAAAAATGGGTCAATTAAGGAAGTAAAATATCCGGACTGATTAGCTAACCCAGTAGTAGTTAAAAAGAAAATTGGCAATTGGAGAATGTGCGTGGACTTCACAGATCTAAATGAGGCTTGCCCGAAGGATAGTCATCCACTACCTCATATAGACCAAATCGTGGAAGCGACCGCAGGTCATAAACTGATGTCATTTATGGATGCGTTCTCAAGGTACAATCAAATATTTATTCACCCAGATGATCAAGAAAAGACTTCTTTCATAACAGACCAAGGAATATATTGTTACAAGGTAATGCCCTTCGGGCTGAAAAATGCAGGAGCCACTTATCAAAGATTGGTAAATAGAATGTTTGCCGAACAAATAGGAAAGACCATGGAAGTCTATATTGACGACATGCTCGTGAAAAGTATAGTTTTGAAGGACCATGTTAACCAACTCAGAAAGTGTTTCGAAACCTTAAACCAATATAATATGAAACTTAACCCGTCAAAGTGCTCCTTCGGGGTCACTTCGGGAGAATTTCTCGGATACCTCGTCACAGAAAGAGGTATCAAAGCAAACCCAAAACAAAGAGACGCTCTACTAAGCATTACTACACCAAAAACTCCAAAAGACATCCAATGCTTAACAGGAAGGATTGCGGCGTTAAACAGATTCATATCAAGGTCAACCGATAAGTGCTTGCCTTTCTACAAATTGCTAAAAGGAAAGCAAATAAAAGGAAAGTTACAATTTGAATGGAATAAGGAATGCAAGAACGCCCTCTGAAGCTGAAAAGATACCTTGCCGAGCCACCCATCCTGGCAAAGCCAGTGACCGGGGAGCCACTGTATCTATACATTGCAGTCTCGGACTCGGCCGTCAGCAGCGTGATTGTCCAGGCCGATGGAAGCGAGCAGAAACCAATTTACTATGTAAGCACTATGCTCATTAGAGCAGAATTAAGACACCCAATCGAAGAGAAGTTAGCATTAGCAGTCGTCACTTTGGCAAGAAAACTCTGACCCTACTTTCAATCCCATCCGATAGTAGTGATGACTTCTCAGCCTCTTAGGACGATCCTGCATAACCCTAGCAAATTAGGAAGGCTAGTAAAGTGGGTCATAGAGCTTAGTGAATACGATATCGAATACTAAATACGGGCAAGTATAAAATCTCAAGTCCTAGCCGACTTTGTTGTAGAAGTGGCTCGTAATAGCAAGATTGAGCCGACCGCAAGCCAAAGATGGGAACTACATGTCGACGGAGCATCATCGAAACAAGGAGCTGGAGTGGGGATACGATTAGTGTCCCTGACTGGCGAAGTTATCGAACAATCCTTTCTCCTATGCTTTGACACATTGAACAACGTTTTGGAATACGAGGCGTTAGTAGCCGGTTTAAGGCTAGCCGTGAGCCTCGGGGTAAAGGAGCTGGTGGCTCACTCAAACTCGTAGCTTATATCTAGTCAAGTAAAAGGAGAATACAAAGCAAAAGACCAAAGGATGAACGCATACAAGGAACTCGTAAACGAAGTAATCAAGCACTTCGATACATTCGAACTCAATAAAATCCCGAGGGGAGATAACACTGCGGCAGACGCCCTCGCAGCTCTAGCGGCGACCTCCAAACTAGAAACCAAAAGGATAATACCCGTCGAGCATATTAAAAGACCGAGTATCAACCAAAAAGTGGTGATGGTTGTCGGTCATACTTCAAATAGTGAAAGCAATTCGATCATCGCAAGCGAGCCCATCTCTATCATGGAAGATTGGTGAGACCCGATCTTGCGTTATATACAGAACGGAGAATTGCCCGAGGATAAGTGGAAAGCTCGGAAGGTGAAATTGCAAAGTTTAAGATACTCAATCATAAATGGCCAACTCTATAAGAGAAGTACATCTAGTCCCCACCTTAAGTGCGTGAATAGGGAGAAGCAACCGAAACCTTGAACCAAGTGTACGAGGGAAGCTGCAGCGATCACGCAGTGGGGCGAGCATTAGCTATCCGGATCAAGAGACAAGGGTACTTTTGGCCAACAATCGTGCCAACCGAAACCACTGTCCCGAGCTTAAGAAGGATTGAAGCCTCGGAAGCAGAACAAGAAAATAACGAGCTGCTCGAACACATGGTGGACTTCGTCGAAGAAAAAAAGGATCAAGCTAACATAAGAATGCAAAATCACAAAAACGTAATATCGAGGTTTTACAACTCAAAAGTAAACTTGAGAAGATTAAAGACAGGCGATTTGGTATTAAGGAAAGTTTTTGAGAACACTCGCGAAGTGAACGCTGGAAAATTGGGAGCTACTTGGGAAGGCCCTTACCAGGTAGAAGACGAAGTTAGGCCCGGGGTATATAAAATAAAAAATGTCGACTCAGGAAACGTAGAACCGAGGCTATGGAACGCGATGAACCTTAAAAAGTTTTATCTCTAAGAAGGTTGTCTAAAAAAAAGATGATGAACTACGTAAGGCTTGATCCTCTTGCATAGGTACGTAGGCAGCTTGCTAAGGCAAGCACAGCCCAAAAAAATAATAATAATAATATGGTAAAGTACTAATCAAATAAACGAAAAAGACGAACTCAGATTAACAAAAAGAAATGAAACTTAGAAAACAAAATAACTAAGGATAGTAGCAAAAGTTAAAGTAACTACAAAGGAAGGGTTCGAGACAATACATGAATAAAAGGACAAACAAAGCTAAAACTAAGGAAGAGAAGCAATAATATCAAAACTACGCGTCATTTTCTAGCTCGTAGTCCGAAACCTCTTTGTACTCAGCTTCTCCTTCCTTGCGCAGCTCAAGCCAGTCGCTGGTCTCCTTCTCAAGGTCGAGAGTATTATTCCGGACCCTGTCTAACAAAGCTAAGTTGCCAAGAGCCTCGCGAGCTTTTAACTCCCCCTCAACAAACTTCTTTTTCTTCGCCCATTTCTCAGCAAAAGCAACCTTGACCCGTTACAAAGATGAAGTGGCGGTAGATTTCTAGAGCTTCAAGGTTTTCAGCTCCGCAACTAATTTCTCGACGGCGGCCTGAGAAATCTCGAGTTGGCCCTGAAGTTCAGAACGTGACTTTGCCTCTTGTTCAAGCCGCCATTGAAGGTTCCGGTTAAGCATCGCAGCTGATTATGCCTGAAGTAGAGCTTCAGAGTTAATTCTCTCGAGCCGCTCACGTTCCTTCTCTTCCTTATGAAGCGCTTCTTCCTGTTCATCGAGCTTGGCAGCTAGCTCGTCATGTGCAGTTTTGAGACTCCGCGTTTCTTCTTCGTGCTTCGCAACAAGTTCCCTTGTGTGCTTCTCGATGGAGTCGATGTACTTGTTTAGCATGACGACCCCCTGAAAGCAACAAAAATTAGAAGATAAGTGGGAAGAAACGGAAATATAACAAAAGAAAATTCTGGGTAAAACATACCTTAACGTTGGCATCAGCCAAAGCCCTATACTCCGCGCCGAATATCATTTCTTCCACCAGAGGAATGTGCATCTCCGGAGTCTTAAACTTTAACAGGACAGCTCGAGGATCTTGTGGAGGCCGACTATTCGCCTTCGCAGCTCCCGACGAGGCACCAGCTCCCGGGAACAAGGCTTCATTCCCATCCTCCAGCATAGATGATGGAGTAACCACAGCCGCCTCCGCAGAACTAATAGGAAATGGGAGAGGAGCCAGAACCTGAGTCGAGATAACAGAAGTCGTCATTACCTCAACAGCCGCTGAGACCGATGCCGATAGCGAAAGGGGAGCAACCTCTTCAAATTGTCTTTGATCGATTTCCATGCTTTCGGAAGTCGGTGCAACCAATTCTGATGGCTCACCCGAAACTGGAACAGACGCCTCTTCCATGTGAGCATCCTGCGCGGCCTCTTCGGATATCGGAGGAAGCGCCATAGGGGTGGACAATTTTGAGGAAGGAATTAAATCCTCCATTGTGACTCCAGCAGTGAGGTCTCTGGAAAGGCGAGCTGGAAGCAAAATAGGCAAAGCTTTCAGAGCTCGTTTCGATTGTGTTTTTCCTCCTTGTTGCGAGTTAGTACGAGTAAACGAAGAAGCTCGAGAAACTGCAAAACTAATACATAAGTATTATAGATAGTAAAAATATTTAGTAACAAAAAGGAATCAAACGAGGAATCTACTTACCAATACGAGGAGACCAGAGAGCCGAGTCAAGTCTTTCTCGAGAAAACGCTGACCACGCCGCACCTCTTTCTCTAAGTAATGCTGCGAACTCGACGAGCTCCAAAGATGGTGGGCAGCTAAAAGTACCTGCAAACACAAAAGAAAAGCAAAGTAATTAGAACCAGATGTTAAAAGTAAAAAAAAACTACTAAAAGCGTCCACGACTCCGGGGTGCGCACCAAGCTCGCTTGCCCACAAAGTTCGAATGCGCTCCGCTGGGAAGTCACCAGTACTCGCTTCACAGATCTTGAAGAAGAAGTACTGATCTGGCCGCTTCGTGTCTTTATTGGGAAGATCTTCCACAACCTTCCGATTCTTTCGAGGTGAAAGATAATATGTGCCTCGACCCTTGGGGTTCTTCTTGATGTTGTACAAGCACATCAGATCTTCGCCACTTATGGGGCGGCCGACCTCGATAGCTCGCGTGAAAACGGCTAGCGCAGTCCTGATTACAGAAGGGCACTTCTGAGGAAAGCAGAGCCCCACGACATCTAGCCACCGTAGTAGCTCGGCTGGAATAGGAAACCGGAGCCTGCACTCCGTGAAGTAAAGTGCGTATGCGCAAAGGTAGCCCGGCGGAAGCACCTCCGGCGAAGAGCCCGACCTCGGGACTAAAGTGATGACATCCTCCGGAAAATTGTATTTCTCCCTAAACTTAGTGAGAAGATTCCGGGTAATCGCCGATTTTGGATGAGGACCAAACCAATCCTCGCCTTGCGGAGGAGAGTTGCGATATACTTCAGACTCGACGAAGTATTCCACAGCATCGAGAAGGTCATCCTCAGAGCTTGAGGAAGAGTTCCTATGGTCCGGCGATGATGCTGCTCGCCATTGCCGTCTTCCGTGAGATCTAGTTATTACTGACTGAGCACTAACCAAACTGAAACTGGAGCCAGCTGTTATTCTGCCGCCGCAAAGGCTGCATAATTTCTTCACTAGCTGTATCCTCAGACGTAAGGCGAGAGGTGGAAGACATTTCGCAGAGAAGAAGCGGAAGGAAATAGCAAAAAGTGTACGAAAGAGAAACGCAAGAATTTTTTTTAAAAATAAGAGAGAAAGAATTTTAGCTCAGTACCTGGTTCTAGGAATTTAGCAGCGCTTCGAAGCTTAGAAATGGAGGTTGTAGAAAATGAGGAGTGGAGGCGTGGCTTTAGCTCTAAAAGCTTATCCCTCGAAAACCACCTCGGCGTACAGACACAAATGGAGCAGTGATCGCCACGTGTCATCATCGGACGGTCAAGAAGCGCGTGGAAGTGGAACCGTCCCATTGTCATAATGCCAATTCTCGAAAATGACTAAAGCATGCGATAGCCGCCACGTGGATAAAATCAATGGCACAAAGAGAGCGCGTGCTGAGCTCGGCTGTACCTAGAACAGCATGCGCCAATACCAACGGTCCATCTTTAGGACTGTCAAAAATATGGGCTCGCTCGGCCCAGAAGTAACAAAAGAGCGAGGGCCCAAGAAATCATAAGCCCGTTAAGGCCCAGATCATCGGCCTGATCACCCTGTGAGATCTAAAATTCCAAATAGCCTAATAAAGTAACATGGAATTGGCGCGAAACAAAATTCAAACAAAAATAAAAGTTTTTATAAAAATCAAATAGAATTAAGAAGCCCGAGCTACCGTTGTCCTAAAACCAACAGGTAGCTCGGCGAACAAAAATCAAAGAGTGATAACGACCTACTTGTCCTCTTATTACAAAAAGAAATACAATACTAAGAATCATTGGAAAATATAGCAGCAACAACAAAAAAAAAAGGAAGGTGAAAATTAGGCAATCTGCTGGGTCGTATCAGTAGGGTCAGCTCGAGGAGCATCAGAGTCAATTAAATCTTCTGTACTGCACCCTTCTGAAGTATTGACACCATTTAAGTCGGAAACAACAGCCATCCCAAGATCGAGCTCCAAGTCCAGTTGTTTGTTTTTCAAACGAGTCTCTTCATTGTCGAGGTTAAAGTTACCTCTCCTCATCAAGCCAATAATATCAAGGCGAGCATCTATGTCAGCCACTTTAACCTCCAGCTCACCCTCCAAGCTTCGCTTATCTAGTCGAGCTTTTAAAAGAGCATAGCGATCTCGGAACTTAGCGGTTAACTCCTTCGTGGAGACCTCGACCGCTGCCTCAATAGCGATTTTCCGCGCTTTGTGTTCTTGCTGTAACGTCTCCTCAACCTCGACAATTTTATCGCTCAGAAAAGTCGATTCGGAATGTAATTTTTGAATCTCTATCAGGTTTTTTGCCTCGCGATCCTGAGCAAAACTTACCATATTAGTCAGCTTGTCAACTGTCTTGTTTGACTCCTTCGACGCCGGATCAGGGAGTTTGCCCTCATATCCGACCACACATTTATTCAATGCCCCGATAGCCTGTAATTAACAAAAAGTTATACCCATAAGGCAAAGTTATAACCGTAAAATGGTGCATATAGAAGAGTCAGACTTACGTAGCCAAAAGCTTCCAAAGCCTCCGTATAGTTAGACTTCTCGGACATATCTCTCAGTGCAGGCATGATGCACCCCGGGGGTTTGAAATGCCTTAGCACAATGGCCATACCGTGCCGATCTTCTACGATTGGGCAGTCCCTGTCATGCGTAAAACTCCATTGAAACTTAGGCTTAGAGGATGACGAACTACGGCGATGCCAATGCGTTGAAACCCGAGAGTCAGTGTCCCGGGGGGCTTCAAGATCGCCAGCCTCTCCATCCTCGTGCACGTCGCTCGACGCGCAAGCTCATTTTGGGGAAGGGTCAGCAGAATCTGATCTTTTCTCCGTAATCCCCGCTTGGTCGGAGTAAGACTGGGGCAGAGGGGGCAGCTCGCCCTTGTCAACAGGGACAGGCTGCTTGTAAACAAGAGAGCGAGATCGGGAGTTGCCTCGGTAAGAGGATGAATCCCAACCTTGGGATTTCCCTGAGAAAAACATAAAAACTAAAGGGTAAGGTGAATGGAATCTTTAAAAAATATATAGTAAAGACACGAGAATAGGGCATACTGGGAGAATTAGAGTTTCGAGATCGGTCCGCTGCTCAAGAGCTATTCTCGCCCATAATTGCTCGATCAATGAACTTCGATTTTCGATCACGTCAGGTAACCTACTCGTTGTATGACCATATATATAGGAAACTAAGGGAAGGCATCCAAGTGAGAGAATATTCCGTTTACTAACAAACAAAATAAAATCAAGCCGCCTCAGTTCGGTTTAAAACTCAAAAAGTAGAAACTAAAGGATATCAGCTCCGAGAATCTAGCTCAAAGGTTCAATGTAGCTTTCGAACCGTATGAGCTGGGGGGCTATTGTTGGTACACAGCCCATTTCCTGGCCCGCATTCAATATTATTCGGCTCAGGCCCAGTTACAACCCATAACCTAGAGAAAGCGTCTCGGCCCATGATAAATAGTCGGATATCAGGAGAAAATAAGAGGAATCAAAGTTCCGAAGAATAAGTCTCCAAGCTCCGAGAATTGCGCCTAAAGAAGAGCAAGCGGCTAGCCAAAGTAAAATCAAGAGAAGAGCGGAGAAAAAGGAAGGAGTAGTTGAAGCTTTGAAGCTTAGGTCTATAAATAAAGAGTTAGAATAAGAAACTGGCAGAAAATTGTAATCCGATAAATTCAATAGTCTGAAATCTTGATTAATATAATTATTGTTTCTTCCTCTTTAAGTTCCATCTTGATCTTTGATCTATTCAAATCCTTATTCGCTTTAGCCCCTGAATTGCAAGTCGATCTCTAGCATCAACAACAAAGATTTGTTCTTTTGTTATCCCTTGATGGATTTTCTTTTTGATATTTCTCTAGGAGCATTAGTTGCAGCTGCCTACACTGCGAAGTTGCGTGCCCGATATATTTGTGGAATTCACAATATGCTTGCTTATTGATGGTTTCCTTCTGGTTATTCCTATTCCATTGAGGGCCCGACCCTTTTTTCTCTATAGCACGTGGTGGCGAATTGATATAAAATGCATTTTTCTTCTTCCCTTATAGTTTTTATTGTTTTACTGACGGAATTCTCGAGGTTTTGTTTTCATCCTTTATAAGGGAGCTTTTAGTCGTCGGTTGCTTGGTGATTCAGGATTTTCTATCCTCGAATTCAGCAAATCTTGTAGCACGGTGAAGGGCATATTCAAATGATCAAGGGACATTGATGTGTAGGTCATCTTTCAAGTTCAAGCTTTCGTATAATCTGTTATGGAGAGTGGGAATCGCCACGTCGTCTGAGACTGTTACTTGAGAGACTATAGCCTTAAATTGTTCTAGATATGATTGCAACATTTTGCTAGCACCTTGGAATATCGAGTACAAGTCAGCGCTTGTTGTTGCTCTTTGAATGTACATCAAATAATGCTTGAGAAAAGCTTTGGATAGCTGTTTAAAGCTATCTTTGAATACAGTTCCAATTTTACAAACCATACTAGTGCATCTCTAGTTAGGCTTTCCACGAACATCTGACAGTATCCTGCATTGTAATCTTGCAAAGTCTATTGGGCTCTCTCCATTGCTATCCCGAACGCCGTCAAGAATTTATTTGGGTCAGACTTTCTATCATACATAGGGCATTTAATTTTGACATTGTGTTGGACTCTCATTCCTAGCAATTTCTTGGTAAATGACGTGTTTTGTGTTTTGGTTAACATCTGATTGATTTTGGGGCTGAACTTGTCGCATTGTGGAGTCGTAAAGTCATTTTCTCAATTTCTTCTCTCATTGCCCTTATTGATACTACTTGATTTTCTTGTTGATCAAGTATAGGGGACTAGAGTTGCACTGGTTCAGTTTACAATATTTGATATTTGAGATTCTCGGCTTGCCCTAATTGCGTGTTTTCTATTCGTCCTTCTCGCGTGTCTGTCGATTGTTGGCTTTGACGGCCGCATGGATTCGGAGATTCTTCAAGTTGAACACTTTGGAGAAGAAAGTGATTTGCGCTCGTCGAGTTTGTTTGAACATATGCCTCCTCTAAAGCCATAATTTTATTTTGGAATTCCTCCAGTTTCTCACTTATATTATGGTTTGCCTCTTCTGCCTTTCTTAATATGGTATTGAGAAGTCGAGGGACGTCCATCAGTTCGTCAATCGTCTTGGGTGGTGCTGTCCAGCAATTGCCCTGCTCATGCCACCGAGCTTGGATATCTTCGATTCCAGTGGACAGGTTTCCTTTGTTATGGTGATTTTGTTCGTCCAAATTTTCTCCCATTTGTCGTGCATTGTTTGATGTTACTCCTACAGGCTCGTCAACTATCATTTCGACCTCTCGCGCCACATAATTCTCAAGTCCCCACAAACGGTGCTAATTATTTGTACCAGTTTTAGCACAAAAAATTATAAGTCAAACCATTGTTCTTCAACTTAGTCCTACTCGTGTTTGTCAATTTGGTTTGGCTTTAAAAGTTCAAGTGTTAGGGTCGAGGACTCTCGTTATGAGATCTAAAACTACAACATACGAGCGTTCGCCTTAGTTCTAAGTTAAATTTAATGCTCTTCAATGTTCTTCAATATTCTCCACTGTTCTTAAGACTGTTCTAATGTTCTTTAAAATCCTTCAGAATTCTTTGTCTATCTTTTCTTCTTCTTCTCCAGGTTTTTCATGTCATGTTCTTTCGTTTGTTCCTCTTTTTTATAGGCATCTTGAGTTGATCTTGGGTTCTTCAGTGGAGTTCATATGTCATCCCTCGAGTACACGCGTCTGTCACATGTGTCAACTCCTGGAGCACACGTGTTGTCGTGCATGTGTACTCAACCCGAACAAGTGTCTTCCTGAGAATAAGTCTATTTTATGGGCTTGTGTTTGTTTATTGAGCTTGTGTCTCTCTACAAACGTTTTTGAGTTATGTCGATTTTTGGATGTAAATTTTAACAGGCCTATTCTGTTTTAGGCCGATTTATTTAATTGGGCCTACCCAATTGGGTACCTAATATAGTTTGGTCTTTTTAAATTTACTAGGATTATACCCGCGTTATAACGTGAGATTTGTTTGTTTTGATTGTTTTTAAAACTGTGTTTATTAAGGTTATTAGACCCATGTTGATATTTTAGAATATTTATTATGAGATGTTGTTTTAGAGGCATGAAACCCAAACCAAAATCAATCCGAATTAAAAGAACTGAACCCAAAAAAATACCCAAATGGGTCTTAAGTCTATATATCCATAAAAGTAAACCTAAATCCAACCGAAACCAATAAAAACCAAATTTTAGCTTATTAGAGTTTTTATATTAGTTTTAAATTTACTTTAAATTTTTAAATAAAAATACTTGAAAACCAAAGTCAATGTATACCAAACCAAACTCTATCCTAGAAACAAAAATATATGAAGAAGTATTAAATCTAAATAATCAAAATACCAAATTAGATGAACCAAACCCGACAAAAAACCATAATGTACCCTAAATATATCTACCCGGAAAATCGAATCCAAATCCGAACGAAAATCGAATCGATAATCAAATTTGTAACCGATATATTTTTATTAAATTTTAGCTTTTTGTATTTTTTTAATTAATTTTGAATTATATATAAATTTGTAACAAAACCCATTTTAATTCTATTTTTAAGGATGATTATAAATCTTAGATTCATTTTATCATATAATTTATAACACGATCAAAATGAAAATATCTCCCGTTTTAATATATTAGATGTGTACTAACCTTATACCTCTTCTTTGGTTTCTTGACAATAATCATTGTTTGTTTGCAGCAAGACAATCATCGAAATCAGCTAATTCAAGTAAGTCAAAAAAGCTCAAGACTGATAATTCCTTTTATCTGTTTCATATTTCGATGCGTGTAGAAGAAAAAACAAATCAGAATATCTGCAGTTAGAGCCAGCAACCAGAGCAGTATGCATTATATGAACAGAAAGCAAACGACCGGGATCATTCAATACAACATTATGAACACGATACCAAGGCTATGTTAACCTCTGGAAACGTAAATGTACAAATATACACTATGATCACCGGAATATTCGGAATGAACATTCCTCATCCATGGTTCGAAGGCCATGGATACATCTTCAAATGGGTACGAATCACATTCCACTTCCATAAAGATTCCTCATCTTTTTGTTACAGGTTTAACGCAGAGATTGTGAAGAGCAGATGTTCGTCACTAGTTGATCAACTTGTAGTTTTGTCTAATTCGACTACATTAGTACATTTGTATTGGATCTGTAATTTTGATACCAGCCCAAATGCAGAAACTGAAATAACCGAAGAAAACCGATACACGAACCAAATTACAATTTCGGTTCAGTTTTAATTGAATGGTTTCTGACTTGAACCAAATAATTATTTTTCGGTTCCATTCAATCCCAACAAGAATTAAACCGACTCCAATTTGAGGCATTTGAGTGCAGCCTCCATGAAAGACTAATCCATTTTTGTAAATAGATTCTTCTCTTATTTCTTTTCTTCACTGTTCTTTGTTTCTCCTTCGATTTCCTGTGTCGGTCTCGAGCTCGAAGCGATTTCTTCTGTAGCAGATCCCATCAGGTCTTTCTCTTCTACTTTGATTCCATTTTTCATAATACATCTGATTTCCTTTGTTTTTCGGGTTGTTAATTATGATTCATAAATCAGAATTTGCATAGTCTTTTGTTTTTGGGGTTAAATTAAGGAATGTTCTGACTTTAAGAATTCCCACCTCTTATATTTATCCAAATTCCCTGCTCTTTTTAGGGTTATGGTATCTGCTTTCTCTGGGCTATTAATTTTGGTCAATTAATCCCTAAATTCGGCACCTTTAGACTTGGTTTTGTGAAGTTGGTATAGATTTAGAATTATTTGATTTATCTTTGTTTTACATCCTTTTATACCTCAGAGTGCTTTAGAGTGGCCTTAGAAATTTTCTTCTATCTTATACGAATTGTTCTGAAATCTGACTGCATATTGTTTTGGGAAACCTATTGTTGAAACTCAATATTTTAGCACAAAGATGAGTACTACTAAAGATGATGATTTCACATTCTCAAAGGTTAGTTTTGCACTCCATTATTCTGGATTACAGAAATTATGAGACATGAATGTTTTAGACTTTATGATTGATTCTTAGTTCATTCCATTTTAAGGTTGTACCAACAAATAGTGAAGATGTTCGTGAGGCGAAAAATCTTGCAACAGATGTAGGCAATATTACAATTAAAGATGGAGTAGATCAACAAAGCAATGGTCTTGTGTGGAAAGACAAGTCTCTTCCTCCAAAGGAAGAGAAAATAGGTTCTTTGTCTTACACGGTGATTGATTCTTCATCTTCCCAAAAACAGTCCAATGAATCATCTGAGAATTTCAAAACTCCGGATAGAAAGCCTATAACTCGTAGCAAAATTCCATTTGAAAAGGGTTATAGCCAAATGGATTGGTTGAAACTTATGCGAACACATCCGGATCTTGCAGGTAAGCAGAGCTCTCTTTATTGGTCTTCTCTTCCTAAATTACATTTTAATGTGTTAACATGAAACGGAAATTTGGTTTGCAGGCCTGAAGGGAGAGTCAAACAAGAGGCTTATAACAATGGAGGAAGTAAAGAAGCACCGATCAGGAGATTCAATGTGGACTGTATTGAAAGGTCGTGTGTACAACATATCCCCTTATATGAAGTTTCATCCTGGAGGTGTTGATATGCTTATGAAAGCAGTTGGGAGAGATGGTACACTCTTGTTCAACAAATACCATGCTTGGGTCAACTTTGATATGTTACTTGAGAAATGCCTTGTTGGAATTCTGGATGATACCAAAACGAAGAAGCAAGAAGCCTAAAAGGTTTGGATTATCGTATACTCGTGTAGAGGATTCACATATTAATAAGATTCTTTTTTAGTGTTTACATTCTGATTCTTCAAATGAAAACACTGATTACGATTTGTACTGTGTATTAGACTTATAAACAACTCTTTGATGTCAATATATTCAAAGTTGAAAAAGTATAGAGACCAAGACACTCAATATTTGATCAGAACACACCGATCCAACGCACACTTCGTTTTATTGATATAAATTTTTCTACAAAAGTTTTACACTAATTGGTTACAATTGTCACCAATACAAAACGAATGAACACTCAACCAAAGCTCACAAGAGTTTTCTTCTCTCTGAACCTTAAATTAATTCTCTCTCCCAATGGTTCTAAAGTGTTAGGCGGTCACGCCAACCCTCCTAGTCTTTTTATAAGGCGTGCAACAACCCTAGAATAACCCAAATCTCTCTAATATGGAAACCCACACGATATGTCAAGTTTCCATTTCTANACGATCTGTTGTTTCTCTGATAACAGCTCTCTGTCTTCACTTCATCTTGATCAGCAAGTCTTCGTTCCAACTCATTCTTTGACTTAGTCTTCTTTTATTCCTTGTCTTTGACTTGGAATCCACACATCTTCAATCTCACATTTAATGTCTGATCAGTCTTCTGTGATATGGCCGTCAAGTTGTCTGATAACAGCTAAACACTTTCAATCTCCCCCTTTTTATCTCAGAGTAGTGATGAACCACATGAGTTAAAAACACTTTTGCAACTTCGGCTCACTGCAACTAGATCTTCTTGTTATGTCAGCTTCGATTTTAAGCATCTTCAATCTCCCCCTTTTTAGCTTGATGTGCATCTCAAGCAATCAGGATCACTTTCATGTTCTCCATCTCTAACAATCAGATTCTTGTTCTGCATCTTGAGCAATCACGTTCCTGTTCTGAATCAGCTTCCCGATATGCAAACAAGTTCATGTCATGCATTCTGAGCAATCAGATTCATGTTCTGAATCAGCTTCCCGATNATATGCACGATTTTCTTACAGTAAAGCTCCCCCTTGAAGGTCTCTCCCCCATAATCAGACATCTTGATCCATCTAGAGTTAAACTCTCATCTCCTCCTATCCATACCTGTGTGAGTTCCAATACTGATTCTTCCTTTCAACCTCACAACATACCGCCATTCTCTTATGATGCACATCATCAGACTTCTGTCTGTAAC
>OVBA01002583.1:0-33262 GCA_900406435.1 Lepidium aucheri | reverse complement strand
TGTTCAACACCTATCAAAGGAACAGGTCTGAAGAGACACTTCTCATGGGAAATGAAGTTGCTTCCAAGATTGAAGGAAAGGGTTCAGTGGTGATAAGGTTGACCTCGGGAAAGGAAATCACGCTGAAAAACGTGAAACATGTGCCAGACATGAGGAAGAATCTGATTTCCGGAACTCTGATGAGCAAGGCTGGATTTTCGGCTCATCTTGAGAATGACATTCTCATTCTCAAGAAGTAGGACATATTCCTTGGAAGAGGTTTTGTGAAGGACGGACTGGTCAAGATGTGTCTCCAACCAGTTGTCAAGCAAGAGAATAAGAGTGTTACCAAGAACACTGCTGCTGATGTTTCTGAAAATGTTTCTAAGAATGTTTCTGAAAATGTTGTAACCGATTCAATGAATAATATTAAGCCTGTTGCTTACTTGCTTGAGTCTTTTAATATTTGGCATGAAAGGTTAGGTCATGTGAATTATAAATCGATAAACCGGTTTATCTGTGTTCAGGACGAAGGGTCCAATAATCCTTAGTGTTAAAGTCACTAAGGGTATACTTAAGTTACCATTTATCTTACTCTGCTACATTCTCTGTAACTTACATACATGTTGTCTGATACATTCGTTTTGGTTCTTAGATTGGAACCCCTATTTGTGTACCTGGAAGAGATTTCATAGATATTGGCAGTACTAAGACTATCAAAAAAGAAAATAAGCTTGTTGAATATGCAGAGATGGGCGGTGAAGTGTCGATTGAGGTAAATGATTGGATGATTTTCCTTCAACATTTGTTTACAGAAGGAGACAAAAGAGTTATGGTTCTGATGTTTCAACTTCATGTATTTATACTTTGATTGATGCTTTCTCTGGTTTACAGATTGTTGCTTCAAATCATGAAGAAAAGATGTTTGGAAGGCATTTTGACAAAGAAGATGAGCTTGTGAGTCACATTTCGAGAAGATCTATAGACATACTCAAAACTTATTACAGGGTAAGTTCTGCGTTTCTTTGAATCATATCAACATTCTGACAGAAAAATTATTCGAAATTAAAACTCAAAACAATTGCAGGATGAATTATCGATCGAGGAATGGAAGCTAGTTGTGAAACTGAAGAATATCTTCAAGATTCAATAGATTCCCTGAACATTCAAATGTGTTCTCTGAAGCAAGGTTAAAATTCACTAGCAGGAGTTGTTATGTCGTGTCTGCATCGATGCAAAACAAAAAGATTCATTTTCATACTTTTAATTGAAGCATTTACAGAAGAATTGAGAGGTTAAAGAGAGACAAAAGAGTGTTTTTGCTACCTGAAAAGTGCTGAATAAATTGGCTTATGAACCTACTTCATCTGTAATTGCAGAGAAAGAAAAAGAGTCCTGAGATATATACAGATCATTTTAATTATTTTTAGGATGATCGGTCTAATTATACCTCTAAAACTTTCATATAACTATAAATATATCTAAACATTGAATCGTTTACTAATTACACACGAAACTAAAATTAAAACTCTAATTCCACCCAAAGTATCACACATAATACTAGAAACACCTCAAGTTTGCTCCTCTTCTTAATTACACACAAAATTAAAATTTAAAATCTAATTCTACCCGATTTTGAATTTGAATTCTTATGAAAATAAATAAAAGTACTGAACTCGCACCCGATCTATACTTGAATGAGTCTTAAACCAATAGAGCCGAAAACCAACAGACACAAAACTATATTGATCATTTGAGTGTTTTTGATACTATGTATATTAGTTCGGGTGAAATTAGATTTTTAACTATGATTTTGTGTGTAATTAAGAAGAGAGACAAAATTTGGGTATTCATAGTACTATATATGATTGTTTAGGTGGAATTAGAGTTTTAATTTTAGTTTTGTGTGTAATTAACAAGCAGTTCAATATTTAGGTACACTCATAATTATATGAATATTCGGGATAAAGTTAGACCGATCCCCTTCATAACGAATTTTTTATTATTATTGTAATAAATATGAGATATGTGTAACGGAAAAAAAGCTAGCTTGCTCCTCCTTTTATGGAGATGTGAAAGGCATGAATGGAAATAAAACATAAGAAATTTAACAAAAATACATAAAAAAAAAAATAGTATACGACAACATATTAAAAGTATTTTTTCTCTTATTTATTTATTTATTTATTTATTTTACTTGGTGGATGCTATCAAGATCATTGATATGTTATGCTCAATGTTACGGGTGATGTAATTAAACTCTGGTGTCTGGTCCATTGCTTTAATGTATGTTCCTTTATATCTTTCGAGACAATCATTTGGTTCACAAACTCAAAACGATTACTATTTAGATTTTTGGCATAAAAAATAGTAGCATTTGACACGATCCAATACTTATAAAGACACACTGCAATTTAGTTTTACAGAAATCTCTAAACCTTGAAAACATTATAAGGAAATCAGTTTTGTGATTTAACAGTTTTGGCATTTGATGGATGGATGGATAAGCCAATAAATCAATAGATTTTTATAAAAAAGTTCGTCAGAATTTAATTAGCTGGATAAAATTGTGTTGAAATTCATCGAAAATATATGTCTTGATTTTTTCCTATTAAGTTTGTGACTGATAGCAATGGCCTTTAGTTTGGCAGATGGTAAGTCTATTAAAGGTAGATGTTCTTGCATATGTTGGGATCGAGTCATACCGCTGCATTATACAGGAACTTGGCTAATAGATTAGTCAGTTGTAGTCTAATGTTGACAAAAAAATTTGTGACCGATAAAATATATCATCAAAAATGATTGGTTAAATCTTACCTTACTTCATTTGCAAAACTTAGATTATTTATCGGAGCTTGTTGATGAAATGGCTATTTGTTGACAAAAAGAAATTTTTAAAGAAGACTCTATCAAATGAAAACGATTATTTTTAATAACTGGATCCACAAAATTAGATGCACAATTCGATCTATAGGTAAATGGAAAAAACGTTCTATTGACATAAATGTTGCACAATATTCTTTTACATAAGCTTTTCATTTCGATGTTGGCCCAAATAAATAGAGCCCCTAATCGTATCAGAGACATTTTTACAACATCCACTGTGAAAAAGATCTCTCAAACCTCATATTTAAAAATTACATCTATATATAAAGTAAAAGAGTTTGTTCAAATACCATAAACATACATGTTTAGTTTCGTGTGTTTTCAACCAAAAGCCACTCAAGAATCGAGCAACGCTGACCTTTAAGATCATATTCAATATCCATGCAACCCGATAAGCTTTGTTAACCCAAACGTAACCGCCATAGCTAACCATCCACCAAACAAAACCCTAGCCGATGACCTAACCACTGGTGCTTTCCCTAAAGCCGCTCCTAGCCACCCAAAAACCATAAGAGCCATGGTAACAGCCGCTATAACCGCAATGATCCTTACTCTATACACTTTCACAAACGCAGCTGCTAAAAGCGGTACAATCGCACCTGCTGAAAACGCAAGAGCAGACGCAGCCGCGGCTTGTATTGGACTAGGAAGCTTTTCTTTCTCTATCTCTGAATTCTCTCTTTCCATTTGAGCCAGTTCTATATCGTATTGTGAGTAAACAGAGACAAATTCTCCTATCGCCATACTACAAGCTCCAGCAACCATTCCGGCGAATCCTGAGAGAATCATTGCCTTGACGTCATGCTTCACGGCTCCAACTCCCATCATCAACGAGGCGGTGGAGACTAGACCGTCGTTGGCTCCAAGAACAGCGGCGCGTAGCCATTGAGCGCGTTTGGAGTAGTCAAAAGTTGTTGATTCCTTTTCTATGTCCATGTTTGATGAGTTACGAGCTAATTGATCCATGTTTTTTGGAAAACTTTGATGCTCTATTTTGTGTGTTTTGTTCTTGTTGAATAGAGAATCGTGTAAGTGTGGAGAACACACGCCTAGGCTTAGTTCTATTTATGGAGACTTCTGTGTTTTGCTTTTTGGCTTGGTGGAGACAATATGTCGAGCATACACTAACTTTTGTTGTCTTTTTTTTCTTGCCTTTTGATTTGTTAGCTTCAAATGAAATAATTGACCATTATACCACACTAAAATATGGCCAAATTAAATCAAATGAACGACGAAGTACCATGTAGGTTTAATATGAAAATGTGGTTGATATTCCACATTAAAAGTTGATAATTTTATATATATGATATAAGTATTGTTAAATTAATTGTCAAACAGTTATGAGTTGAAAACCCTAATAATATAGTATCACAGCCAAAATTGGCCTAAAAGACATAATGCATCTTGTTGTTTCGAGATAATTAGTCTGGAACGATATTTACGTCATCTCGAAGGCATAAACATGTTAGGACGTGATAAATATCTCATACCAGAAATTATGATCAATCTAATCTTATATATATATATATATATGTATGAACGAACACTCTATTCATTGTCAATTAGTTTTTCGTATGTTCTAAAAAAAAACCAAATTTATAATAGCAATCGGTTCGATAATTAAATTAGAAAGGAACAAAACATACCATTAATTACAGATGACAATGAAGATAATGATGTTATTTATCACCATTGAAATTAAAAAAAATAGTAAGTGAGGCAAAAAAAGCAGTTACAGAAGAAGCTAAGCTGTTGTCTTCTTCATGACCAAAAGGCATGCATGATTTCTAGGGAAAAAGAAGAACAGAATTTATATTAAAGGAAATTAAAAAGAAAATTTCCAACGTGATCCTTTACTATACGCAAGCTTTAACCCTAATTTCGTGGGCATATTTATATCAACTTGATCCATTATTTTATGTCTTTTTCCAAAGTAATAATATATGTAATTCTAATATAGAAAAAATGAGGTAACTGAAAATTTTTGATAACCGAAAAAGTTTGTACTAGTTTTCAGAATTCATAAAGGTCGCGATTTTCTTACCACTTAAAACATACACACAAGTTTAGAAACTATGTCAACATAATCTTTCTGTTTTCTAAAATTTATTTTGATTCCATGAAATTATAAAATTATTAATATTGAACAATATTCGTTGTCTCTTTACTTTTTTTTTTCTTTCTTTTAAGTAATTATTTATACTGTTTTTTTCTCAACAAATAAAGGAACCAAAAAAAGAAAAGGCAAAAGAGAAGCTAATCAATCACACTACTCATTTAATTGTAAAATTTAGTAATAGTATTTGACCAAAAAGTTATCAATAATTTTAGATTTTAGTAAAGAATTTGACCAAAAAGTTTATCACCTTTGAATGCATATATATCACAACAGACAAGAACAAACTGATTAGACACTGTTTATTTTGTGTTTGATCAAAATAACTTAGTATAAGTTTGCATTAATTTGTTACAACAGGAGCATTTTATCAATCCAATTAATTTACAATAAGAAAAAAACGAATCAGATGTTTATTCTTAGATCCATTAAAGATCACGATGATCAATTAGATCCGTTTGAGAGTGAAAAACACAAACAACAAATAGATAGTGAAATATGAAAGTAGAGTTTCTTCAAATATAAAAATATATATAAAAGAAGAGAAATTGGATTGATGAATTGGAAAGCATTAGAGAGATAAAACAATGGAAAAGGATTGATGAAATAAAGAAAGAAGAAGAGTGTGGTTTCCACACGAAGAGCATAAGCCTTCAACATCATCACTCACGCATTACCACACTTCTACATGCACCACCACTCTATTTCATTTTTCTACTTTCTAAATTAGTTTATTAACTTAATTATAGGTTTTGTAATAATATTATATATGTACTTTGTATATATGTATATATATATGAAACATGCATACGTACTCGCCTACGTATATATACTCACGTTGCCACAACAATTAACATGCCATAGTTTTGACATTGTATAATATTTAGAAAAGTATTGGAATATATCAGATTACTAGCTAGCATGTGTTTTGAACATAGTAGATGTAAAGCTCTTGTATAAGACTAATAATTGATCAAAGCACATAATATTAGAATCAAAATTAATCAATAATTTTAAGAACAATTTGTAAAACAAAAAATGTGAAGTCAAGAGTTAAACTTTTTTTCCTGAATTCAAAAGAGCTCCCACAATGAGATGGTTAATATTAGAGCCTTTGAATCCTATGATGCAATCACCAATAGACCACCAAAACTTCACTTTTGTTGTGGAATCTACAAACCAATTCCCTAACAATGAACTCACAATATAAAAAAAAAACTAAGAACTTATTTTTGTAGGAACAGAGAAGAAGAGAAAAAACTTGACGAAATCCTAAGCACTAACACCCGTTATATAGGAACCATTCCAAGCCACAAATTAATGTCCAACATTAAATAGAAAATAAACTCATTCAATGGAGAAGATTTTCAGTTTTAATTTCATTCAAATGAGGAGACAATAAGTCAACAAAGTCAATCTTCTTTGTAGGCTTTTGTGGGCCAAAATCGTAGACCATAACATATGTGGAGCTTGAGAGGACTTAAACCCATTAAGCTTGGCTATTAGGAGAAAAGTTTTTTTTCTTTTATTTTGACTCTTTGATCCTATATTTCTTATTCAGATTTTTAACATGTAATTTCACTATTTAAGGTGTCCACTACAATGTCAAAATTGAAGTTAGACACATAAGATCACCCTGTTTGTTGTAACATAAGGCGTAGTTAATGTTTTTTCTTCTACTTATTCAGTAAATGATCTATTGATTTGAAGAAAAATATTACTTGTGAATTTTTTGGTTAATCAGAAGTATTTGAGCCAAAATTCAATTGATCTCTCTCAAGGATACAATACCAACGATGAGTATAAGTGCTATTTTTTAAATAAGATCTAAAATATGTGGTTTTATTTTCACATCGACAAACAATAACAACTTAGTTTTTTCTTAGAATTCGAATTTAAAAGTAGCATAATTACGTTTTGCCCTAGATCATTTTTGTCACCAAGTTACCACCGTTGTTTACTTTTCTGGTGTTTTTTCTTCTTCAAAATTTCACTAGAAAAATTATTAACATGAGCATAAATTCTCTTGCTATAACTCAAAACTTCTAATTATATAATCAGCTGATTTAGTAACCCAAAAGTCCTAATTTGTTAAAGTCTTATCACTTGATTGAGGAAGGTTTCAACTTTCTTTTATCTCTATAATCAAACCAAATAATAGGAACATGAAATCTTGTAAGAAAAAACTTGTAGTGGTTTAAGATTTGACGGTTCATGCTTTCCATTTCAAGGCTTCATTTTAATGTAATGACTACGCGTTGTCTCGTTTTGTCTTCCATTATAACGAATATTATTTTCTTTTCTCTTACGTATGTTCTTCGAATAAAACGAAAACATTTGATTGAAGTTTAAGATGGGTGATATCCAAAATGGACAGACTTATTAAATATAGGGCTCGCTAAAAACTCTAGCCCGAAGAAAGATCGAGCTTGGAAAGTCACATCGTAATTAATAATACGAAATCATCACTCACACCGGACAGCAAGATGGATGACATTAATAATGATTAGCGCAAAATATGGAATTGACGAACTGAGTGACACGGGATTGACGGGCTGAATAAATTGCGGAATCACCCAGAGAATAAAAGGACACTCCGATCCAATTAACATTAATGAAGATTGATTAAGCATGATTTACGGGTAGTTTAGAAATAAAAGGGAACTCGAAGTTGTAAGAGAGATATGAAAGATTATTCTCATCACAGATACACTCTCAACTTGTTAATTCCTTTGCATTGTTCTTAAATTAAAAGTTTAAGGATCAACAATTTGGCGCCGCCTGTGGGGACCGAACAAAATGTCACGTTCTCGTGAATCTGAAACAAGGAGGGAGTGTACTTATCGACAATGAGAAATATCGGGTCCTCGACACATATTCTGGGAGAACAAATCAAAGGACTGGAAGGGCACGATGTGACCTATAGCAAGGGGAACATCGCCCCATCCGAATCACCGAGAACGACAACGTATCAATGGAGGTCCCTTACAATTGCGAAACTACAAGAAATGGCCACTGCTGCAATGGATCAAGTCCAACAAAGCGAGCTACGAAACCAAGAGTTACAACTCCAAATCTAGAGACAAGAGGAAGAGTTCAAAAGACAACTCTCAGAGCTCCCAGAGATGGTCACCAACGCCAGAAACGCAAATGGACAAAAACTGCTCCACGGGACACAAACTCACCTAAAAGAATCTTGAATCTTGCAGGGAGTGCACATACCAACAACACGAGGGAGAGCAAACAGACCAGTAGCATGGGAAGATCCTGTAGTTCAAGAGCAGCATGGCGAGACAATCTCTGGCCAGGTCAAGTGAAATGCAACATCTGAAAGACAGATTGGCCCAAGCAAAAACCATATACCGCAACATTCAAAACAAAATACAGCAAATTGCATCACTTGAAGAGGGGTCCCAGACTGGAAACCGAATGGAGAATGCGTTAGAAATCGCAAGCTCAGACAAATGATGATGACGATGCAATGGGAGTATGCGAGCATACGCTCTGAGCTGCATCGAGCCATCTTAACAGCACCAGAAATTCAATGCGTAATAGAACAAGCACAGCATACCCTATTTACAAGAAGAATCACCGAAGCTCGCATCCGAGATATTGGGTAAATCAAATTCCCATAATACGCAGGGAATACGGACCCCATAGCGCACCTCAAGTCATTTCGGTTAGGTACAGACAAATCCCACCTCAAAGGAGAATAGCGAGATATGGGCTTCTGTAGATTCTTCTCAGAGAATCTCGTTGGACCCGCCTTTGACTAGTTCTCAATGTTACTGAAGGAAACCGCTAGACATGCCGAAATTCTGTGATTACCATCATACGCATGGACATACCCTGGAGGAATGTAAAGTTATCTAGTGGCTTAAGGAAGAAGGAAGGTGGAAGGAAGGGATGAAAAGGGTATGGAAAACCGAAGGAGAGTATCGGAAGTGTGATATGAGTACGGCTCAAGAAGAGGAAACCATCGAAATAGGGGAAAACAAACAATCCACACAACCCCGCGTCAACGTCATAATTAGAGGATTGAGTCTGTGTTGGATTTCAGTAAACTCAATAAAAGCACATCAGCAAAGAGTAGAAGTGCGACTCTTAAGCTCAAAAACGAGCCAAAAGAACGATATCAGCCCAACCATAATCTTCCGGGAAAGCGAAACCACTCATCTCGAAAAACCCTACAATGATGCACTCGTGGCCGAGCTTGACGTCGGAGGAATAGAACTAGCATGAATACTGATTGACACCAAAAGTTTTATCAATCTGCTATTTTATGACGCATTCAAAAAAATGGGAATGTAGGATAATGAGCTCGTTGGAGGGAAAACAACCCTGACAGGCTTTTCCGGCGACACGACAGTTACGATGTGAACAATTCAACTACCAGTAACAGGTTGGGAGTTAGGAAGGTAACAAACCTTGTGGTAATCAATGCGCCAGGACTGTTCAATGCAATCTTAGGGAGGCCGTGGCTTTATGCGGTGAAGGCCGTTGCATCAACATATCATCAATATGTAAAGTTCCCAACAGAAAACAGAGAAGGAATAATATACAGTAGCCAGGCCGCATCGTGACAATGCTACCAAGAAAGTTTCAAGCAGACACGAGCAGATACATTATAGTAATTAACCGGTCGCGAGACAGTCATCGGCTAATCATCATTTCATATATAAGCATACAATAGTCCGTCATAAGCATAAGGCCCGCTAAGAACTCTAACCCGAAGAAGGATCAAGCTTGGAAAGTCACCTCGTCATTAACAATACGAAGTCATCACTCACACCGGACAGCAAGCTGGATGACATTAATGATGACTAATGCAAAACATGGAATTGACAAACTGAGTGACGTGGAATTGACATGCTGAATAAATTGCGGAATCACCCAGAAAATGAAAGGAAACTCCAATCCAATTAGCATTAATGGAGATTGACTAAGCAGGATTTACGGGTAGTTCAGAAATAAAAGGTTAATCAAAGTTGTAAGAGAGATATGAAAAATTACTCTCATCACAGATACACTCTCAACTTGTTAATTCCTTTGCATTGTTCTTAAATTCAAGTTTTAAGGATCAACAATTTGGTGCCGTCTGTGGGGACCGAACAAAAAATCATGTTCTCGTGAATCTGAAACAAGGAAAGAGCGTACTTATCGATGATTAGAGATATCGGGTCCTCGACACACACTCTGGGAGAAAAAACTGAAGGACTGGAAGGGCATGATGTGACCTATAGCACGGGAACATCGCCCCATCCGGATCACCCAGAACGACAATGTATCAATGGAGATCGCGTACAATCGCGAAACTACAAGAAATGGCCACTACAGCAGTGGATCAAGTCCAACAAAGCGAGCCACGAAACTAAGAATTACAACTCCAAATCCGGAGACAAGAGGAAGAGTTCAAAAGACAACTCTCGGAGCTCCCAAAGATGGTCCCAACGCCAGAAACAAAAATAGACAAGAAACTGCTCCAGAGGACACAAACCCGCCCAACGGAATCTTGCGGGGAGTGCGCATACGAACAAATTGAGGGAGAGCAAACAGACCAGTAGCGTGGGAAGATGCCATAGTTCAAGAGCAGCATGGCAAGACAATATCGCAAGACGAGACACGCAGCGAGTCCGTGGCCAGGTCAAGTGAAATGCAACATCTGAAAGATAGATTGGCCCAAGCAAAAATCATATGCCGTAACATTCAAAACAAAATACAACAAACTGCATCACTTGAAGAGGGGTTCCAGACTGGAAACCGAATGGACTCCCAGAATGGAAACCAAAAGGAGAACGCGCTTGAAATCAGCAAGCTCAGGCAAATGATAATGAAGATGCAATGGGAGTATGTGAGCATACACTCCGAGCTGCATCGAGCCATCTCAACAGCACCAGAAATTCAATGCGTAATAGAGCAAGCACGGCATATCCTGTTTACAAGAAGAATCACCGGAGCTCGCATCCGCGATATTGGGAAAATATAATTCCCATTATACGCAGGGAATACAGACCCCATACCACACCTCAAGTCATTTTGGTTACGTACAGACAGATCCCACCTCGAAGGAGAAGAGTGAGATGTGGGTTTCTGAGATTCTTCTCAGAGAATCTCGTTGGACCCGCCTTTGACTGGTTCTCAATGTTACCGAAGGCGTCTATAAACTGATTCGAGCAACTTACCGAGGTATTCCTTAAGCACTACTCTATTTTCATAAAGAACAAGACCACTATCGACAGTTTGCTCCATCTAACTCAGATGAAGTTTGAGCCACTCCGCAATTACATAACACAGTTTAAGGAGATGAAGTCAAGGAGCATAAATGTCTAGGGAACATTGCTTTGATCGCGCTCAAAAGAGGAATATGGCAAGCCTTGGATTTCAGCCAAGACCTGACCATTCAGCCCCCCAGCTCACTGGATGACGCGCTGCATAGAGCGACCAATTTCATTAACTGGGAAGAACGGAGGTTCGAGCTTAGGCGCCCCAAAGAAACTGGAAAGCGTTTCCAAAAGAAGGAAGCCATAAAGACCTAGTCGGTGACGAGCAAAGTTCAAAGTAATAGCTGACTGCCAAGTGAGAAGACCGTAACTGGCCACGACTTATTTTCGGTGGGAAAGTTCAAGAATAAGAAATCGCTAGACATGTTGAAATTCTGTGATTACCATCAGACGCACGGACATACCTTGGAGGAATGTAAAGTTGTCTGGTGGCTTAAGGAAGAAGGAAGGTGGAAGGAAGGGATAAAAAAGGTATGGAAAAGCGAAAGAGAGTATCAGAAGTGCGTACAGCCAAGAAGAGGAAACCGTCGAAGAGTAGAAGTGCGACTCTCAAGCTCAAAAACGAGCCAAAAGAACGATATCAGCCCAACCATAATCTTCCGGTAAAGCGAAACCACTCATCTCGATAAACCCTACAATGATGCACTCGTGGACGAGCTTAACGTCGGAGGAATAGAACTAGCAAGAATATTGATCGACACCGGAAGTTCTATCAGTCTGCTATTTTATGACGCATTCAAAAAGATGGGAATGCAGGATAATGAGCTCGTTGGAGGGAAAACAACCCTGACAGGCTTTTCCGGCGACATCGCAGTTACGATGCGAATAATTCAACTACCAGTAATAGCATCGAGAGTTAGGAAGGTAAAAAACTTTGTTGTAATTGATGCGCCGGCACCATTCAATGCGATCCTATGGAGACCATGGCTTTATGCGATGAAAGCCATTGCATCGACATATCATCAATGCGTGAAGTTCCCAACAGAATATGGAGAAGGAATAATATACAGTAGCCAGGCGGCGTCGTGACGATGCTATCAAGAAAGCTTCAAGCGGACATGAGGAGAGACATTATAGCAATTAACTGGTCGCGAGACAGTCGTCGGGAAAAAGGTAAAATACCTAGCTAACCAGAAACCATAGGAAGTCAAGACCATCAAAATAACACCAAATCTCGACCACCCGGAGAGGGAGCTGAGCATCGGGCTAGGCCTCGATCCTGAGATTCAACAAGAACTAGAAAACTTTCTGAAAGAAAACATGGTGACTTTCGCCTCGATGCCCTAGGATTTGGTAGGAATCAATCTGTCAGTAACAACTCACGAGCTGAATGTCGATCGAATGTATAAACCCGTAAAGCAAAAGCATAGAAAGCTGGGTCCGGAAAAGGCGAAAGCAATTCACGACGAAGTCGTAAAGCTCCTGAAGATGAGATCGATTAGAGAGGTGAAGTACCCCAAATGGCTGGCAAATCAGGTAGTGGTACGTAAGAAAAACGGAAAATGGAGGGTGTGTGTGGATTTTACTTACCTCAACAAGGCATGTCCTAAGGATAGCTACCCACTCCCACAGATCGACATGGTGGTGGAGTCGACCATGGGAAATCAGTTTATGTCCTTCATGGACACCTTCTCCGGATACAATCAGATCTTCATGCATCCAAACGACAAGGAGAAGACACCCTTCATAACCGAGCAAGGCACCTACTGCTATCAGGTAATGGCGTTCAAACTCAAGAACGCCCAAACAACATACCAGCGATTACTGAACTTCATGTTTACCGAGGAACTGGGGAACACTATGGAGTATACATCAACGATATGCTAGTAAAATCAGCAAACGTGAAGGATTGCATCAGATGAAGTGTACCTTCAGGGTATCATCCAGAGAATTTGGGATGAAGCTGAAAATCCGACGAAGTGTACCTTCAGGGTATCATCAAGAGAATTCCTAGGATACCTCGTAACCAAAAGAGGAATCAAAGCCAATCTACGCCAAATAAGCGCACTAGCAAACATGCGCTCACTGCGGAAGAAGAAAGAGGTCCAGCAACTGACTGGAAGAACAGCGGCCCTAAACCGCTTTATATCACGATCAACTAACAAATGCTTGCCATTCTTCAAGTTGTTGAAGGACAACAAAATATTCATTTATAACAACAAGTGTCAAGAGGCCTTCGAAAGGTTAAAAGCTTACCTAGCGACACCGCCAGTCTTGGAAAAACCATAAGAGGGCGAAGAGCTTTACCTCTATCTTGCAGTGTCAACGGTGGCAGTAAGCGGAGTATTAGCTCGGTCCAAAGTAGGATAACAACAACCTATATACTACGTAAGTAAATCTCTCACCAAGCCCGAGAAGTGGTACCCAATGTGGAGAAAATAGCTCTCGCATTGGTAACGGCCGCTCAAAAACTCCGCCCATACTTTCAATCCCACACGATCGTGGTAATGATAAATCAGCCACTCCGCATGATCTTGCATAACCCAGTAATTCAGGGTGGCTCTTCAAATTGGCAATCGAGCTCAGTGAATACGACATCGAATATCGGCCCCTCGTTAGTATGAAATCTCAAGTTCTCGCTGACTTTATCATCGAAATCTGTAAAGGAACCGATAAGATGGAAATCAATCAGGAACAATGGACGATAGACGTGGACCGGTCATCTTCTCGAAATGGATCCGAGTACGGATTAAGATTAACCTTTCCTAATGGCAAGATGATCGAACATTCTTGCCGTATGGGATACCAAGCATTGAACAACGAGGCCGAATACGAGGCCTTGCTCGTTGGATTATGGATCGCAGCCGGAATGGGGGTGAAACACCTCAAAGCTCATAGCAACTCCCAATTGGTAACTAGTCAATATCACGGAGAGTATGAAGCAAAAGACGCCAGAATGAATACATTCTTAGAGCTTGTCAGGAATACGGCATCGCAGTTCGAAATATTCAAACTAGAGAGGATCCCACGAGCAGAGAACACAGCGGCAGACGCCTTAGCAGCACTCACATCCACATCAGAACTCTCATCAGACGAGTAATCCATGTCGAATATTTGGAAAAAATCTAGCATCAAAACAGTTGATCAAGTACTAGCCATAACCAAACAAGAAGAAGATGACGAGGGACAAGTGCATGAATCAGAAATCACAACGTACCCGGAATGGTGGATCCCAATTAAACAATACATTTCCGATAGGGTAACCCCGAAAGGCTGATGGGAAGCAAGAAAATTAAAGACCCGCAACGTGCGATTCTGCATCATAAATGGACAACTATATAAAAGAAGTGTGGCAGGGCCCTGCCTCCTATGTACAACTAACAATGAGGCGGCCCAGTCCTAGCAGAGATCCATCTTGGAGTTTGCGGAAATCATTCCGGGGGACGCACGTTGGCATTCAAGGTCAAAAAGCAAGGATACTATTGGCCAACGATGATAAAGGATAATGAAGATTATTCCAAATGGTGTCAAAAATGTCAGTGACATGCTTCATCAATACATGCCCCAAGCGTGAAAGTTGGGCAAATGGTGATCCCGTATCCGTTCATGCACTGGGTGATGGACATCGTGGGTCTGTTAGAGCCATCCGGGGAAAAGCACCCCCGCTTTATCATAATCGCAACGAACTACTTCACCAAGTGGGTCGAAGCAGAGCTATATCAACAACTAATCGGACCGCAAGTAAGAGAGTTCATCTAGAGAAACATCGCTTGTAGGTTCAAAATCCCTGGAGAAATAGTGACCGACAACGAGACAAACCTCGTGTCGCACCAGGTAAAGAATTTGTGAGAGCAACTCCAAATCAGGCTGACTTCATCGACACCGTGCTACCCTCAGGGAAATAGTCAAGCCGAAGCCACCAATAATACAATACTTTCTAATCTGAAGAAAATATTAAATCCAAAGAAATCATTATGGTTAGACAAACTACAGTCGGTACTTTGGGCATAACAAACTACCTCGCCGAGGGCAACAAAGGGAAGCCCATTCTCATTAGCCTACGAGATCGAAGCAATGGTACCAGCCGAACTGAGTACCTCAAGTTTCCGAAGGGAGATAATAGAGGAAGCAGGCATCAACAGTGAGCTGCTAGAGGATCATGTTGACACCATATACGAGAAACGAGATCAGACCGCGATAAGAAGACAGAACTGCCAACAAATAGTAGCACGGTTCTACAATTCAAAAATAAGGACACGCCGGTTCAAAGAGGGATACTTGGTCCTAAGAAAGGTCTTCCAAAACACCAAGGAGGCGAATACTGGGAAGCTGGGAACAAATTGGGAAGGACCGTACCAAGTATGAACATGCTCAAAGACGGAGTCTACCGACTGCGAGACCCCATAACAGACAGAACAGAACAAAGACCATGGAACGTTATGAATTTGAAATTCTATTATGTTTGAATGTAAAATCAGAGAACTACGCAAGGGCTTGATTCTGATGGAAGAATACGTAGGCAGCTCGTATATAGACGAGTCTAACCCCTTCATAATAAAATCTTTCTTTTCTTTCCTAAGAAAAAGAAATAAATACAGGAAGCGGTAAAGGGAGCAAAAGTCATAATTACACAAACCCCAAACTGAAAAGAACGAGAAGAGCATCCAAAGTAAAGTTTTTCTAAAAAATAGGGGGGGTAAGACAAGGGGAAGCGTTCTAGCCCTAACTCCCCTCCACGGCATCAGCAGCGTGAGCTTCGCCATCAACAGTCTCAACTGAGGTCATATCCGAGAAAGGCAGCTCACTCACAACTAGGTCGGGCTCTTCCTTATATTGCGACTTCGCCAACGCCAACTTCTCTAGAAGGGATGCTTTCTCGTTAGAAGCGTCAAAATCCTCAGATTCAAAGTTCTCAATTAGCATGATGTTTGACTCAAACTTGCAAACGTCAATACTTGCTATCCCCTCCTCTTCCTTTCGAGACCACTTCCCGCCAACATAATCGAGCACCTCTCTTCAACGAGCATCCAATGCGTTTTTCTCCTCTTCTAAAGTATGGAACGGGGCAGCGATGTCACTATTACAATACTTCAAGAGCTTGATTTCCTGAGTCATCAGCTCATTCTCCTCAGAGATAGCAGAGAGATGCGAAGCAAGCCCCTTCTTCTCCGACTCAAGAGACTTGATCTTTTCATCATAACGAGCCAGATCATTTTTAAGAGTCTCCTCGAGCTTAGATTACGACACCTGGAGATGCTCAAATTTTTCGTTTGAAAGAGAATTCATGAGTTTAGTCTCCAGCGTGAAGACATTGTTCTTCATCTTGTTAGTTGCCTGAATAATAGCAAAGATCCCATCACAACTCATAATATATAAAGCAAAGAAAAAGAGAGATGAGGTCATGAACCCGAGTTTGCAGCGCAAGAGCGGCCTCAAATTTACCCTGTTCAGACATGTGATCCACAAAGGAGATTTCATTTGCGTTCAGAAAGGCGAAGACCCCGAGCTGATACTTAGGGAAGCACTGGCCAGCATTGATAGGAGAGGAGCCTGAAACTGGAGCAGTAGAAAGGGAAGTCCTGGGCTGTTTGTCGCGACGAGATCGCTTTGCAGGCGGAGGAACACCAGAACCGGAAGCAGGAGGCAACAAAGCCGGAAGTTGGGGGCAGCCTTGGTCTCCTATAATCGGAAACTATCTTCGTGCCCGAATTTCTCCTCTTTGATAATTTTCTTCCTCTTAGGAGCCAAGATAAGCATGTCCACTAATTGAGCCTAACGGGAAGAAGAGGTGCAAACACGAACGGAGGACTCGGAGGGTGTTCTAGCTACACAACCAATTTTTAGCAAAGAAAGTAACAAAAAAGGGTAACAATGCTGCGAGGTTGATAAGACTAACCAACTGGATCCCTGGGAATGATCGCTGCAAAGGAAAGATGGCACTTGATTCACACCACAGAAAAGGAGTCCCAATGCACCTCGTCGTCTCTCAACTTATCCAAAAGGGCGATGACCACAACAGAAAAACCAGGAGAAGGACACTATGCATAACAAGGAAAGATGAGAAACAAGACCCAACGAGGAGTATGTTAACAAAAAAGCAAAAGACAGTCAAACAACCAGATTTGTTTCTCTAATTTCGAATAATATAACTGGGATCAAACTCCCCAATCGACTCTGGAGAAAGCTTGAAGAAGAAGAACTTTGGAATCAAGTGCGTGTCCTTACTAGGGATACCATTGAGAACCCTACGCGTATCACGATTAGAGAGATACACCGTCTTAGAGCCGGGGTTTTGCTTTACGATGTAAAGGCAAAGGAGCTCATAAGCCCCAATCAAAATGCCAGCCTCAGCACCCTGCACCAAAAGAGCGAGAGCGATACAAAGGAATGACGGGCGCATTTGAGTAAAGGAAAGGTTTAGAGAATGAAGAATCAAAAAAAGGAACTTAGAATTGGAAAATAAAGATGACAATCGGAGAAGTAAATGGCATAAGCGCCAAGCCTTCTTAGCGGAGCATCCTCGGGAGTTTGGCCCTCGGCGGCCACTTGAGTAACGACGCCTTTAGGGAAGCCGTAGAGTCTCTGGAGGTAGTTAAGCCCCACGGCGTCTAATGCGCGCGATTTCTTCCGCCTAGAAACATTTGATTTGACCGGTTGTCTTCGAGAATTATTAGAAACAGTCTTAGAATTTTCACCGTAATCAAAGGAGTCGTAAAAAGGGGTTGAAGTAAGAGGTCTAGTACTCAATTAGGCAACCATGAGATTTCCAGAAGAAAAAGTATAACAAGAAGAAGAGCACATACACAACAGGCAATGAAAGCAAGAAAGCTACCAGAAATCGCAAAAAAACGAAGCGAGTAATGAAAGGGATAGAAAATACTTGTTAAAGGAATAGGCGACGAAATAATTGAAGCCAGGAAGGTGAGAAGTTTTGAAACTCTTAAAGGCCCACAACCGGGAGAGCCGGTAACAGCTAGCCTCTGGAAAGAAATCCAAACCATTCAGATTAAAGAGGGAAATTTAAATAAGCGGTTAAGATCGTCCAATGAAAGAGACGAACAAGTCGAGCCCACAACTAGTAAACTCGACGAAGTAAGCCGGGACAACCCAACAGTTATCCCGCACCAAATTTTCAAGCGGGATAAAGCATAAACAACAAAGCGGCTTTGACTAATGAATACTAATCTCGTGGAGAAAGACGAGGTGATCCCCACAACAAGAAACTGGCCAGGCAAAATATAAGCAAAGCGCGCTTCAAAAAAAAATACAACAAACAGTAAATAAACAATAACCCAAAAAGGGGGCAATAACAAATGAGTCCAAATCCAAAAGGGGTCAAGACAAAAACACATAAAAAAGAAAGAGAAAGTCAGAATGCATGAACGGAGACAACGACAAAGGAAAGAGATGAAAAATTCTAAATGGTGCTCATGCCTCAACCCGAGAGGGATATTGCTTCGCATCCAACGTCAGTATCAAGATCCTCTGAGTCCGAAGGGAAGCACTCACGCCTGGAGCTCAGGTCAGACACGTCATCAATCCTATCTTCAAAAGCTTCGAGGGCAAGGCGGTCTCTTTTAGTAGCTAAGGAAAAACGATCAAGAGTCGGGACCTCAGATTTTATTTCCTCCAAAAGCTCGAAACAAACAACAGCTCGCACCTTGATCACACGGTAGTCGGACTGTTTCCTCAAACGATCGAACTTCTGGTAAACCCTAGCAAGATGCTTTTTGTATCTCCGCTTCAGGCTGCTGGACCTCTTTCAGACAGCGCGACCCGCAACCCTATCATGAGAAATCTTCCATTGGGGATGTTCGAGACCTAGGGTGTTTACAATGTAGTCAGCCTCTCGACAGGTAGAAGCCGGCTTCCTCTTCGTGCTATCCATATCAGCCCAAAGCTTCAGCATCCTGAGCAACCACCGTGTCATTTAAAACCTTCACTGAATTAGACAACGCATGAGAGGATGAGCCTGCAGTATCCGAGGGCATGCCAATCAAGGACCCAGATTCAAAACCTCCAATCAACTTATTAACCGCAACCATGAACTACAACAAAAAGGGATGGTTATAATTGCAATAAAAGGAAACCACGAAGAAGGAACATGATACAAAAAAAAACTTTACCGTTCTGAAGGCGCCAGCAAGCTCAATGTAAGCATCTTTGGAGGCCATACTCTCCAAAGAAAGAAGGGTGTGACCTCGAGACACCATATGGTGAACAAGTTCGGAAAACTTGACTGGATCCTCAACAATCGGGTGATCGCGAGTATGGTTAAACAACCAGGAATGACAAGGGTTCCCAAAAGATGAGCCAAGAGCATCACGAACTCGCTTTGAAGGGTGCTCGCCACTGGACAGTGAAGGGCGAGGACAGGTAGTTTGGCTCGGACAGGTTTCCTTGCCACTTCTATGACTCACCGGGAACTCAGCCTCGGGGGTCGAACCAGTAGTGTCGAGAGGGATCTCAACGTTTCGAACAGGGGACCTCAAAGAATTTCATCTCCACGGTGGCTAAATACATCATCCCGAACAGACGCCCCCGACTGACGTTGAGAATCTAAGACAAAGATAGTCAAGACCTAATACTACCAGAAAATCAAAACACAAAGAAAAAGAAGGGGAAAGAAACTAACCAGAGCGCACAGAAGAGCCAGCTCAGCCAGAACAATGGGGTGAAGGGGATTTTGCCATCGGGAGCTTGAGAAGAATTACTGAAGAAAAGGCACGATGGATTCTCTCTGGGTTGAATGAGCCCAGTGACAGTCGGCTCCTTTAAACCTCTTAACCAGGGTGGCTAAGTCTTCTGAAGACAAGGTCGGCTCGTGATAAACTGCAAACAAAAAATATACATACATTGTCAGCGCGTAACATAAAAAACCAGATTAAAACGCTACTCTAAAGAAAGTTCACACTGCAGGTAGAATCACTAGAGTCTAGCACTTGGTCAGGAGGGAAATTCCTAATTGACTCCGGGGAAATTTTAAAACAGAAAGACTTCTCAGACCACCCATCTTAACGAACGAGGAGGCCTTCCAAAAACTTAGCACTAGATTGGCGTAAGCGTAGAAGAATGGTCGGGGTCCAACCCAGCGAACAGAGAAAAGTTGAAGAAAAACCCCCAACGAAAGCGTCTCGCCAATCTCTCGTGCGAGAACCAAAGAAGCAAGCATAGAGCAAAGAAGATTTGGGGAAACGTGTTTAAACGAGAGACCCAACGAACTAAGCAAGAACAGTAAGGGCTCAAGAATAGGGAATGAGAGATGGCAATCCTCGAAGAAGGAGGACAAGATCATCGCGTAACCAGGAAGAAAAGTTGGAGATAGCCAAAGACCGATATCATCAGGAACTTGATTCCTGACCCTAAATGCTTCCAATTTGGTCGCCGAGAGGAGAGGATGGCGAGACGAAGAGCTTCCAAAAGCACCGGTGGAGGAACAGTCCTTCTTCAACGACTGGTCGGAAGCGCTAACAGCAGAACGAGCCTTCGAAGACGAAGGATTACCGAACTATGTACGGGGGGCCATGGCAAGAAGGAAAAGAAGAAGATTCGAGAACGAAGAAGAGGAGTTGGAGACAGTCGAGAAGAGAGAAAAGTAAAACCCTAGTGGAAGAATAAGTATAATAAATGAAAGAAGGAAATAGACAGAGAAATATGAACAGTTTTACCTTGGAAACCGTAAATGCACGAGCTTCGCGGTAAGGGCAATGGTTTTTAAAGAGAAGACCCAAAAAATCCGAGATCATGATCAATTAAGGAGGAAAGAAAATTGCGGGAAAAATGAATTAAAAATCTTCCTAAATCCTTCAGAATTGACAAGATTGGGGGGGGGAAATGGTGATACCAAAAATGGATAGACCCATTAAGCATAAGGCCCGCTAAGAACTCTAACCCGAAGAAGAATCGAGCTCGGGAAGTCACCTCATCATTAACAATACGAAGTCATCACTCACACCGGACAGCAAGCTGGATGACATTAATGATGATTAGCACAAAACGTAGGATTGATGAACTGAGTCAGAGAATAAAAGGAAACTCTGATTAACATTAATGGAGATTGATTAAGCACGATTTACGGGTAATTCAGAAATAAAAGAAGAATCGAAGTTATAAGAGAGATAAGAAAAATTACTCTCATCACAGATGCACTCTCAACTTATTAATTCCTTTGCATTATTTTTAAATTAAAGGTTTAAGGATCAACAAAGATCATTCATTATTGTTTGCAAAAACCAAAATGATGTAGAAGATTAAGCATACAACAAAATCGATGTACTGAACTATTGCCGAAACAAAATAGGCTGAAATAAACGGGCCTCATTACAATGGGCCGATAACTAACTTACATTGTCACAGAAATAGTTACTCTATAATCTAGATGAAGTAGAGATTGGAGATATGTACTGCAACATTGCCTTTGATATTGATTTGTTGAAGCTCACACAATGCTCAGGAGGTAGAGAATGATTGCGAGCTAAGTTTGAAGCTTTAGTTGCAACCTCAGGCTATGCACATTTGCAGTTTCGTATGCCATACATATCATACGTGGGTCATTGAGTTCTCTAAATAGGTTTGAAGTTGTAAGCTGTTTCATCTTGTGTTTTGAAAAATGGCTGAAGTGTATCATGGTAATAAGAGGTCACAGATATTGATCTCACTCGAACAGAAATATAAAAGATGACATTGTGCTATTGTTAAAACTTGTAATATCTATTTTTCTTCTTGGAATGAATGAAATGGATAACTATGACTATAAATGACATAAATAATGTTGATCCTCCTACTAACCGAAACCCAAACCTGATTCTGTTTATTTTTCTAATTTTATCATTATCTTCGTCTGAATCTGTCTCTTGAATTATTTCAGCTTCCCAGTCTTCCTCTTCCTCTTCAAATTCAATTTCTAACTCTTCTTCATCGTCCACACTTGTTTCTTGGATCTTGTCTCGTTTCTCAGCTCTTCCAGGTTCGATTGATTCTTTTTCGTCTTTGTCTTGAATCCTTTTCGAGCTACAATCTTCAAATTCGGTTCCTCTGTTCTCTTTTTCTCTGGAATAATGCGATTTGTCTTTCACTATTTCTTTGATCCTTCCTTGTTCTTTAACTCTAACTTGTTCACTTTTCTCCTCTTCTTTGATCTGTTGAATATTTCCTGATTCAATATGTTTGCTCTTTGGTTCTATCCTCGCAGTTTCTTCATCTTTATGGTTATCTCTAACACTTTGTTCTCTGCTGTTCTCTTTTCTCCTTAGTCTTTCAGGTCCCATCGATCCATCGACTTCCAATACCTCCATGCTCTTCTGGTCTTCTCCATCTTGCTTCTTCAGTTTCTCTTCCAGTAATTGCTTGATATCATCTTGGTTTTCATGTCTTTCCACCATTTTAATTGATTCTCGTTTTTCATTTCCCTTCAACTTTTCTGCCTCTGCAACTTCTTTAATTTCATCATCTTCCTCTTCATTTCTGCAATCTTCTGTTTCCTTTCCCAAGAGTATCAAGTTCTTCTTGTCTTGTTCCTCATTTCTCTTTTGCTCATGAGACTCTTGTTTTTCATTTTCTTGAGTCTTTATTGAGCTATCATCTCTATTGTTGGTCTCTTGACTCTTATTATTCTTTGCTTGATCACTTGTATCCTTTTCCACAAATGATCGCATCTTGTCTTGTTCTTGTTCTTCAGTCTCACTTACATCTCCTGTCATCCCAATCTCTCCCAATACTTTTCCTGCCCTTGTTCCTTCTTTATCGTCGCTTGTTTCTTCTTCTGCAAGTTTTCCCTTCATTTTATCTGACTTTCGTTCTCCGTGTCTGTGAATCTTCCTTGAGCTATCATGTTCAACTATAGTCTCTGCTTGTCCATCAATCTCCTCCTCTTTTTCTTCTTTCCTTTGATCACTTTTTTTCATTTCCACCAGCTCTTGATGATTTCTATTCTTCTTTTCCCCTCTCAATCCTGATAATTCGTGTCCTTCAGTCTCATTCTTTTCTAAGCTATCATCGTTAGCTTTTGACTCCACCTGCAGCACACTCATTTTCTTCTCTTTCTGCTCTCGTTCTTCATTTTCCCCTTCCTCAGGCATTAACTCTTGGACTTTTCCTTGTTCTGCAAACATCTTTGTCTGATCTGATCCCTTTTCTTCAGTATCTCGAGACTCGCTTGAAGCCACAGGTTTTGTCTGAAGCTTTTCCTTATTTCCTCCCCCTTCATAAATTTCTTCTACTCCCCGTTGTTTCTCACTCAGTTTCCGGTGTTTCTCTACTCCATCTGATTCATGTGGTTTGATTTGCTGAACCTGTCTTGAGCTAACATCCTCAACTGTTCTCATCATCTCTTCAATTCCTCTCTGCTCCATTGTCTTTTCCTCTTTTCTATGGCATTCTGGAATCTTATCATGCTCTTCATTTTTTAGCAGCTCGTATGCTTCTTGGTCCTTAACTCTGCTGTCAATCTTATCTCGTATTTTCTCTTCTGCAGGTTCCTTATTTCCTTCCTTTTCTATTTCAGAAGCATTTGATTTCTCTTCCATTGGTTTCTGGATCTTTTGTTGTTTTTCTGGTTCATCTAATTTCAGCATTTTAGACTTATTTGATTGACCATTGTCGATTTTCCTCTCATCCTCTGCCTTTTCTTCATCTTTGTATACTTGATCACGTATTTCAAACTCCTCCGGTTCTCGAATTTTCTCTTGTTCCACTGGCCGTCTCTTTGACATATTTAATTTCTTTTCCAAAAAATCTTGCCCTTTTCTAAGGCTTTCATCTTTAGTCACCAATTTTTTCCTCTCTACTTCTTCATTAGTGCCTATCTTTTCACTAGACGCTTCCATTTTGGTGTCTTGAATCTTTCTCTGAATACCATCATCACTTTGTGTCTTAAACCTTTTGCGTGACACAGTCTCAACAGTCTTTTCCTGTTTGCCTTTTTCTACTCTCAGTTCTTTTCTATCGTCTTCTCTGCAATTCTCTGTTTTTCCTTCATTTTCGTGGACATCTGCTTCTAGCTCTTTTGTCTCTCGAACATTTCTTAACTTGGGAACCTGCTCTTGTATCTCTTCCTCGGCAACACTTTCTTCATCTTCTTCTCTCACTTCAGTATCATTTGTTTCAGAGATCTTGTCATATTCCTTGTCTTCTTCTGATTCTTCTAGTTCATCTTCGTTAGTCGTTTGAACTTCTCTTGAACTTCTGTTCTCACTCTTTGCCACTTCATCTGCAGCTTCCTCTGCTTTTTCATCATCTTGAACCCCTGTTACATCTTCAACATAATCTGAGACTATGTCTGTTTTCTCTTGCACCTTCAATTCCTGTGATATTTCCTTTCCGCGATCACTTTCTCCCTCTCTTTGTACTCCTGTCAACTTATCTTGCTTCTCACATCGTTCCTCTTTATCCGATTCTGGTTCTTTATTCTCCCCTACCTTTTCGTTCATCTCATCCTCAACTGCTTTCGTCATTTCAGTCTGTGCAACTTTCTCATATCTTTCTTCTTCATCTTCTCCTCCTGCTCCACCTCTGTGTTTATCTTTGACTAATTTTTTTGTTTCTTCATTTTCCTCTTGTCTCCAATCTTCATATGACTTTGGTTTTTGAAACTCTTGAAACTTTCCAGAACTATCACCTTCCACTATCCCACCTTGCTCAGAAATGTTTTCCATTTTTCCTTCTCCTTTTTCATCTTCAGTTGTTTGATGACTCTTTCTTTGCTTACAATGTCTCTCAAGTTCACCAGTCTCTTTGCATCTTAAGATATCATCTCCATCTTTATTCTTCTCCTTTTCTCTGTGGTCACTTATTCCCATTTCTACTAACTCCTGAATCCCATCTTCTTCCCCATGTCTCTCATGCCTACCCAATTCCGAATGTTCACTTTCTGGAACCTTTTCCAAGCTACCATCTTTAGATACTGTCATTCTCTCCACAATCTCATTCTCCTCCACTTGTCTAGTTTTGTCTTTTTCCTCTGTTTCTTGCATCTTGTCTTGTACCATAGATCTCTTATCATTTTCCTGTTGGTCAATCTTATGTACCTTAGTTGAGCTATCTTCCTCTGTTTTCGATTCTGCCTTGGTGATAATCATTTCTTCTTCTTGTTCTTCTTCATTGTCTTCTCCACCACTGTGTTTGTATTTAGGATCAGTTGCTTCCTCTTTAACTAAATCTTTTCTGTTTTCTTGCTCCTCGTGTGTCCATTTTTCATATGGTTTTTCTTCTTCAAGCTCAAAATACTTGTCTGAACTGTCATCTTCAATTTTCTTCCCTAGTTCAGAAATGCTCCCCACCTCCTCTTCTTCCACCAATTTTGGAATGTTGCTTTGCTCATCATGTCTCTCAAATTCATCTAAATTTGGTATACGTGTCTCTGGGATTATTAAGATATCATTCTCATCTTGTTTCTTCACTTTTTCTCTGTAATCACCTGTTTCCATTTCCACAAGTTCTTGGACCTTGTTATCCTTTTGTCTCTTATAAGGTTTACCCAATTCCAGATCTTCATCATCTCGAACCTTTCTCAAGTCTTTAGGTTTTTTCCTCTCCACATTCTCATTCTCCTCCATTGTTCTGGTTTTGTCTTTTTCCTCTATTTCTTGCATCTTGTCTTCTATTGTAGATCTCTTAAATTCATCATATTCATGTTGTTCAATCTCTTTAACACTTTTTGAGCTCTCTTTCTCATTTTCAAGTTCTGCTCTGTCCATTTCCTTTTCTTCTTGCTCCTCTTCTTTACGGCCTTTTTGTCCCGCTTCCACCACGCCTGGAATATTGCATGGTTTCTCATGCTTCTCTGGCTTTTCAGGTCGTTCTTTCTTAATCTCTTGAACATCTACGGAATTTTCACTCTCTGTTATTTTCATAGGCTTTACAATGTTCTCCTCCTCTTCACCACTTGGTACCTCTTTCTCCTCTTGAAAACTTGGTACCGTTTTCTCCTCCTTTTGCAGAATTGGTTCCTCTATTTGATTTTTATCGCGTTCTTTGTGTATCTCGGGTTCATGTAACTCTTGTTCTTCAATACCCTTTACCTTTCTTAAGCTACCATACTCAGCTTCTATCTCCGACTCTACAATTTCCTTCTCTTCTTGATCATCATGATCACCTGTTTTCTTTTCTATTAATCCTTTAATCTTGCTTACATTTTCCCTTTTTGGTTCATACAACTCCTGTTCTTTTATACCTGAAACCTTTCTCACAACATCATCATCAATGGTTTTGGTCTTTGATTCTTCACTGCCCACTTCTTTGTTGCAATCCTTTGTAATTTCTCCCACTAGTTCTTCAGTCTTTTCTCCATCTCCAATATTGTTTTGCTCCAACTGGTTGTTCAAGTTTACAAATTCTTGTTCAATCGTACCTGGTATCTTTTCTGGTCTATCAGCTTCATTCTTCTTTTCTTCTCCATGTTCATTTCGATAAATTCCTGTAATTTTCTCTTGGACTATAGTTCCTTCAATATGTTTTCCAGCTGCATCCAAATCTCTTTTTCTATGAACTCCTTTTTCTTCTTCTGTTGTTTTCTTCTCCTTCACTACATCTTCAACTTCTTCATGACCACTTGTTTCTCCTCCTATAAGTTTCTGGACTTTTTCTGTACATGTATATTCTTCAAGCGATTGTTGTTCTTCACTCTCTTCAATTTTTTTTGATTTATCATTGTCAGCTTTCGTCTCCACCACTGCAATGATTCCTTTGCCACTATCACATACTTTTTCCTCCAGTAAATTTTCTTCTTTCCCCTTCATAGTATCTGAACCTCGTTGTTCAATATCTGGAATATTTCTTGGAATATCATCATTATCACAAAATTCTGTTTTCTCCTTTGCAAATTCTTCTTCCTCTTTTGAAAAATTGCTCTTCTCTTCAGCTAGTTCTTCGACATTTTCTTGTTCCCTGAGTGTTTTGCGTCTATATGACTCTTGCTCTTTAGTTTCCGTTTCCGCAATTTCTTTCTCCTTTTTCTCTTCATCATTTGTTTTGCTTTTCACCAATTCTCGGGTCTTGCTTTCTTTCTCGCCTCTTGCTAGTTCATCCAACATTTGCTGTCTAATAATCTCCTGAACCTTTCTTGCACCAGCATCATTAATTTTTTCCCTTGTTTTCTCATTGTACTCTTCTGGCTGATTCTTTGACTCTGCCTCCGGAACTTGCTCTTCTACCAATCCTTTAATCTTATCTTGTTTTTCATGTCGTTTTTGGCCCTCGATTTGCTGTTCTTCAATCTCTTGAAGCTTTGTTAAACTAATATCTTCACTTTGTGTTTCCTCTACTTTCTCTTCAATCAATTTTTGTGACTTGTCTACTTCATCTGCTTTTTGTTTATCATACTCAAACTCCTCAGCTTTTGTCTCAGTTTCTGCAATGTTTGGTGCAAATTTTTCACCCATTTTTGCATCAACCTGTACTTTGGAATCCCCAGGTTCAGCTTTTTTCTTCTCATTTCCTTCTTTTCTTTCATCACCAGGTACTTCAATCTCCTGAACGGGTTTTGGAATATCATTCCCTATGTTTGTGTTTGCCTCTGGAAGTTTCTCTTTAACCACTTGTTTTATCTTTTCGTTTCTTCTATGATGCTTTTGTCCCATAGATTGTTGTTCTTCACTCTCTTGAAGCTTTATTAGGCTTCTGTCTTCACTTCGTCTTCCCACATTACCATTTTCCCCTTCATCATCTTTCTTCTCAACCAATTCATTCATCTTGTCAACCTCATCTGCTTCTAGCTTATCAGATTCAAACTCCTCAACTTTTGTCTCAGTTTTTGTTATATCATCTTTTCCAAGTACTTCTGTTACTTCAGTATGTGGTGTGAATCCTTCTCCCATCTTCCCATCATTTGCTTTGCTTTTCACCATTTCCTGAGTGTTGCTTTCTTTCTCACATCCTGCTGGTTCATCCATCTCTTGTTGCCTAGTTGTCTCCTGAACCTTTCTTGCAGCAGTATCATTGATATTTTCCTCCGTCGCCATAATCTTTTCTTTGTACTCTTCTGGTTGATTCTTTGTTTCCTCTTGGGAAATTTCTTGGCTCTTGCGTTTTTCCTGAAACGGATTCACAATATCATTACCTATATTTGCCTCTGCCTCTGGAACTTGCTCGTCCTTTTCCTCCACTTTTTCTTTAACCAATTTTTGTGACTTGTCTACCTTATCTGCTTTTTGTTTATCATATTCTAACTGCTCAGCTTTTGTCTCAGTTTCTGCAATGTTTGGTGCAAATCCTTCGCCCATTTTCACATCAACCTGTACTTTGGCATCCTCAGTTACAACTTTTCTCTTCTCCTTTCCTTCTTTCCCTTCATTGCCTGTTTCCCCTAACGTATCCACCTCTGGTACTTCAATCTTCTGAACTGGTTTCAGAATATCACTCCCTATATTTGTGTTTGCCTCTAGAGTTTTCTCTTCCATCACTTGTTTTATCTTCTTGTTACTTTTATCCAGTTCTTGTCTCTTAGAAAGTTGTTCTTCACTCTCTTGAAGCTTTAGTGAGCTTCTGTCTTCACTTTGTCTTCTCACCTTACTATTTTCCCCTTTATCTTCTTTCTTCTCAACCAGTTCATGTGTCTCTTCAACCTCATCTGCTTCTAGTTTATCAGACTTGAACTCCTCAACATTTTTATCAGTTTCCCCAATATCATCTTTTTCAAGTACTTGTGATCCTTCTCCCGTTTTCCCAACTTCTTCTTTAGCATCCCTATCTCTAGTCTCCATTTTTACAAATTGTTTCTTCTCCTGATCACTTTTTTGCCCTTCTACAATTTCTTGAATCTTGCGTTTTTCATTGTGTCTCTCAGGTTCTTCAATCCCTTGAACCTTTCTCAAACCATCATCATCGGTCATATCTTTTTCCATGCCTCGAGTTTTACTTTTTCGATCTGAAACATCAGGTTCTTGTTCTTCAGTCTCTTCAAATGCTCTAGATCCAAAATCATCACTTTTAGTCTCTGCTTCCTGCTCCTTCTCCAATTCTTGTTCCTCATCTCTTGTCTGTTCATGAGGATAATGTCCTTCAACGTCTGGAAGTTTCCTTAAGTTACTCTCCTCACTTTCTTTATTTGAATCGTTCAACTCTTGTAGACTCTTTTTCTCTTCTTCATCTTCTTCATGTACACAGTCCAGAATCTGATCTTGTTCATCAATCTGTTGAATCATCTTTAGTTTATCATCATTTCTGTCTTCTTCATCCAAACCTCCACTTAAACCCCTTTGTTTCTCTCCAAAAATTTGACTATCTCTTTCTTTACCTTTCTGAATCTCAGTCTCAGATTTCGCAGAGTGTTCATCAGCTAGTTCTTGGAATTTTTCTTTTTCCCTGAGTGTTTTGGGTCGATATGACTCTTGCTCTTTAGTTACCGTTTCTGCAATTTCTTTCTCCTTTTTCTCTTCACCATCTGTTTTGCTTTTCACCAATTCTTGGGTCGTGCTTTCTTTCTCGCATCTTGATGGTTCATCAAACTCTTGTTGTCTAATAATCTCCTGAACCCTTCTTGCACCAGCATCATTAACCTTTTCCTCCGTCGACATAATTTTCTCTTTGTACTCTTCTGGCTGATTCTTTGTTTCCTCTTGGAAAATGTCTTGGTTCCAGCGTTTTTCCTCACGTCCTTCTTGAAATGGATTCAGAATATCATTCCCTACATTTTCCTCTGCCTCCGGAGATTGCTCTTCTACCAATCCTTTGACCTCATCTTGTATTTTCTGTTGCTTTTGTCCCTGAACTTGCTGTTCTTCAGTCTCTTGAGGCTTTGTTAAACAAATATCTTCTATTTGTGTTCCAACCTTAGCATTATCCTTTTCCTCATGTTTCTTTTCAATCAATTTTTGTATCTTGTCTACCTTATCTGCTTTTTGTTTATCATACTCAAACTCCTCAGCTTTTGTCTTAGTTTCTGCAATGTTTGGTGCAAATTTTTCGCCTATTTTTGCATCAACCTGTACTTTGGAATCCCCAGGTTCAGCTTTTTTCTTTGTCTTCCATTCTTTTCTTTCATCTCCAGGTCCTTCAATCTCTTGAACTGGTTTCGGAATATCAATCTCTATGTTTGTGTTTGCTTCTGGAGTTTTCTCTTTCACCACATCCTTTATTTTCTCCTGTCTTCTGTGCTGCCTTTGTCCCTTAGAATGTTGTTCTTCAGTGTCTTGAAGCTTTATTAAGCTTATGTCTTCACTTTGTCTTCTAACCTTGCCATCTTCCTTCTTCTCAACCAATTCATGTATCTTGTCAACCTCATCTGCTTCTAGTTTATCTGATTCAAACTCCTCAACTTTTGTCTCAGTTTCTGCAATATCATCTTTTCCAAGTACTTGTGTTCTTTCACTATATGGTGTGAATACTTCTCCCATTTTCCCATCAACCTCTTCTTTTGCATCCCTATCAAATTGTTTCTTCTCGTCATCACTTGTTGCCTCTTCCACAAATTTTTGGTTCTTGCTTTCTTCATTGCGTCTCTTTGGATCGTTAATCCCTTGAACCTTGCTCAAACCATCATCAGTGATTTCTTTTTCCATGGCTTTACTTTTACTTGTTCTATCTGAGACATCAGGTTCTCGTTCTTCAAACTTTTCAAATGATCTGGATCCAAAATCATCGCTTTTAGTCTCTGCTTCCTGCTCCTTCACCAATTCTTGTTCCTCATGTCTTGTCCGTTCATGAGGATCACGTCCTTCAACGCCTGGAAGTTTCCTTAAGTTACTCTCCTCACTTTCTTTATTTGAAATGGTCAACTCTTGTAGACTCTTCTTTCCTTCTTCATCTTCTTCTACACAGGCCAGAATATGATGGTGTTCATCAATTTGTTGAATCTTTTTCAAGTTACCATCCTCCAGTTCTTCTTCTTCATCCAGACCTCCACTAAAACCATTTTGTTCTGCTCCCAAAACTTGACTCTCTCTTTCTTTATATTGGGTAATTTCCCCAAACTCCTCTTGTTTCTGAATCTCAGCCTCAGATTTTCCAGAGTGTTCATCAGATTCTCCTCTTTCTCTACTCTGCTCTTCAACTTCCCCCTTGTCGATTTCTTCCTCTCTATGCTCAGCTTCACTCACATCTCTTTCTTCTTCATCCAAACCTCCACTTAAACCCTTTTGTTCCTCTACCAAATCTTCACTCTCTCTTTCTTTCTGTTGAATAATTTCCCCAAGCTCCTCTTGATTCTGAATTTCAGTCTCAGATTTCCCAGAATGTTCATCAGATTCTTCTCTTTCTCTACTCTGCTCTTCAACTTCCCCCTTATCGATTCCTTCCTCTTTATACTCATCTTCACTCACATCTCTTTCTTCTTCCTCCAAACCTCCAATAAAACCTTTTTGTTCCTCTTCCAAAACTTGATTGTCTCTTTCGTTATGTTCCTGAATCTCAGTCTCAGATTTCGCAGAGTGTTCATCAGATTCTTCTCTTTCTCTATTCTGCTCAATTTCTCTCTTGTCAATTTTTTCCTCTTTATGGTCTGCTTCACTTACATCTCCCAACTCCGCACTTTCTTCTTCATCTTCCTCAATCTTAAATCCAGAAATTCCCTTTACTCTTTTCGGCATAGTAATCGTAAGAGTCGCATCATCATCGTCAAACTTAGCTTTAATCCTGTCTAAATCGACAAAATCTGGAATCCGAAAAACTTTACTAAAAACCCTAAATTCCACTTCTTTCCTCCACGCCATCCATCTAATCAAAACCATTTCTTCCACAGGTTTTCTTCCTCTTATCGTAATCCGATTTCCCTCTTCATTTATCTCAATTTCAATGCCTTCCTTTTTGAATCCTGCCCCCAAATTAATTTTCACCCATCAGTTTTTCCTAAATCCTTAACAACACTAAACCCTAAATTCAATCAACCCTAACTAAAGTAAAAGTCTTTTGAGCACGAAATTAAGAAAACTGCAGTAATTGATTGACCTTTGAGATGAATGATGATGATAAACCTCCAATCGGTTTCTCGAGAAAGCACCAGAGGACCAAATGGGTCTTTAGAGAAGCGAAAATCAACTGAAGAGGACACATCTTCTCTCGTTCTCGTGATCTTCAATCCTAATTCAAGCTCCATTGTCAGCTTCTTTCTTCTTGTTTTAACTGGTGAGTTTTAATTGTTCGACTAAAGAGTACAGAGAAGGAGAAAGACTAGTTATTGCCTTGAAAGACAAGTTATATAGATATTCGTTACTTCCACTTTAGGACTTGAGATTGGTCGAACGGTCAACGCGTTTCCTTAATGTTATTGCCTTGAGGTACAAGTTATCAGTCATTCCAATTAATTATTCATCTTAATTCAAGTTTAAAATTTGCTAACTTAGGTTGCAAAGAGAAAAATTGAGAGTAAGTTTGCTAGAGAGCTTTGTATTACTTGTGTGTGCGTAATGAAACTATAACTCTTTTTTGGAGGTTATCTTCTATTTATAGATGAAGATATGTGGTTTACAAAGTTAGTTTTCCTTTTCCAGATAGGATATATTATGAAATCTACTAGATTATGTTATCTTCAAGATTCTCTATAATTTCCGGAAATATTCACTTTTAAGATATGGAATATTTCCATATTTCCGACATGTTCTTGTTTAATCTTTTTCTTAGGCCTTAATTATGACCAAATCGCCGAGATGGATTTCGAGACCATTTAAACGGAGATGAGACTTTTCATACCGTTCCGAGATGAAGATGCCATTAATGAATAATCACTCATCAATTACATAACGGGTTTGAAGCCTCTTTTTCGTGCTCGTGGCACTCGGACAAAGGATCTGAAAATGTGTGATAGATTGATCAGAGAGACGATGATGCACGGATGAATGGATACAGAGATACTCAGCAATGTCGGACCAGGCAGATCATCAGATATCTGTCAAGAGAGATGACAAGTATGTGTGAGATAGAAATGGAAAAAACCATATATGAGTTATTTCTATTTCTGATTGATTACGAGAAGATACTAGGTTTAGAGCTAATATATAAGTGAGATGATGAATGTTGAGCGGCGGCTAACGCTTCAAGAATCGAAGTTAACAGAGAGTTGAATCTGAGAGAGAAAAAGTCATGAGAGATTCATTGGGTGAGTGTTTTTCGTTTTGAGTTTGTAAGAAACTTA
>OVBA01002582.1:0-33097 GCA_900406435.1 Lepidium aucheri | reverse complement strand
AGACGAAAATCGTAGAGGAGTGACGAGGAGAAGAGGAGGAAGAAGAGGAGAAGAGGAGGAAGAAGAGGAGAAGAAGAGGAGAAGAGGAGGAGAAAATGAGGAGAAGAGGAGGGGAGAAAGAAGAGAAATCGGCAAAAAAAAGGAAAGAGGAAGAAGATAAGTTAGGTTTTTGTGATTTTTTGTTTTTGTTTTTTTTTTTAATTTTTTTTAATGGCAGTTTCGTAATAAAACCAAACTGCCAAATCTTGTATATCTTTTCACATTTTGTTCCAAACATGAAACATGTTATGCACCATATTAGTAATTAGTAATAAAATATGCACCATATTAACAATTCTTTCTAAATCAAACCATAAATAAATAAATAAAACAAACAAATATTACCAAATTCGTGCATAGCACGGGACACATCTAGTTATAATAGAAATTGTAACCCATTTATTTCACAAACTTATTGAGATCCTAATTCATATATTGTGATTTAGCAGTTCCAAACTTTTGTTCTTGGAAAATATTGGTTTGTAGTTATCTTTTAATAAACGGACTATTCAGTTCTTGCTTCTTTGCTGTTCTTAATTTTGAATCTTTTGGAATACGTTTTCCTACATCAAAGAGCCAATCAAAAACTTCAATTAACCCAAAAAGAAAAAATATTCTTTTCTTCGCCTCACACGACGGGCAACTTCAATTCCTGCCGTCGCGTTAAGTCCCACCGAAAATCGGTCATGGCCACCGGGAACTCTCCTTCCGCCGCGAATCTTTTCACCGGCTCTGCTGATGCGTCTCCTTCTGAATTTCGTCTCTCTCCTGATCAGCTCAACTATTGCCACCAAGCTCTCTGTGTTTTCAGGGAAAGGATCCTAGATCCCGACTCAATCGCTCGTGAGTTTGCCAATTTGCAGGTTACAGATCGATAATTTAGTCTCCTTTTTTGTTTTCCTGCTCGATTGCTGAACTTATTGAGGATTTAAGAATAATAAACTCTGTTCGAACGTAGGCTAATAGGTTGCGACCTTCGGAGATGCAGAAGAGTTGTACAGTGGCTATGAACAGTGTCAATTTTGAGAAAAACAGATACACAGACGTAGTGCCATGTAATTTTCCCTTTCCATTTTTTTATTTGTTTTGCGGCTTTGATAGGTAGTGTACAGTTCTAACCATATTGCGATAACAAATTTCTGTATTCTGGTTTGGAGTTAGTTGACAAGAACAGGATTGTTCTGAATCCATGTAAGGACTATCGATCATCTGCAAAAGGATATGTAAACGCAAGCTTGATTAAGGTGCAGTTATTGTTTGGTCTGTGTTTCTTTTCTGAAGCGTTATAGAGATTGATTTTTGAAAATTTCTACAATGGCTTATCTTTTGTAGACATCATCGTCTGAGAATATTTCTCAGTTCATAGCTACGCAAGGTCCTCTACCACACACAATAGAGGACTTCTGGGAAATGGTAATTCAGCAGCATTGCCCAGTCATAGTGATGCTAACTCGATTGGTCGACAATTATAAGGTACTTGGTTGCTGTACTACAAGATTTTCAGACTTGCTTCTGTGTACGAGTCTTCTTCTTTGGCGTTTTGGTGCTTGACATAACAAGAATGTGACTAATCTTTCTTTTTTAGTTTGATGATTGATGAACTCATTCTTAAAAGTTAGTTTGTAAGGAGATTTTTCTCTGAAATACAATATTAACACAGATGCTATCTTCTTCTTGATTGCTGCTCGGCGTTGCTTTCCCTGACTATAGTAACTTTAAGTTCGTACCAACTGTTATGAACATATCTGAATGCTAGAGTCTCACCAATACTCACCTTTGGAAATAAGATAGAACATCCACAGACATATGAGCTGATTATCAAGGCATCTGTTTGTCCTATATTTGTTTTAGATTGTAGCATATCAATATGATCTGTTGCAAATACCCAAGTAGAAGGTAAGGATAATTGTTGTCAGCATTTAGTTCTGATGTTCTATGTACCAGTCATTCTTTCATATATCGTTAAACATTAGTTCCTTATTTGTTATCTCAAGTCTATAATGTTCTGTAAACAGTGATGAAGATAGAGAACTAGCTTGCCGATTTTGATTGATGATTTTATCTGGTTTGACTTTTCGTGCTATCTTATCTGGCTTCTTATCATAGACTATCAAATGCGGGGATTACTTTCAATCTGAAGATGGACCCCGAGACTTTGGCAACATATCTATTGCAACGAAGTGGATAAAGATTACTGATACTTCATTAATACTGCGGAATCTTGAGGTTAATTACAAGGAGGTAGGAATCTTATATCAGTTTGCAAATGGATCAATATTTCTCTTTAAGAGTCGGGCATGTTTCATCTAAAATGACAACTGTATCGTATTGTGTTTTCAGACAGAGGATCAGCCAATGTCTGTTTTGCATATTCAGTATCCAGAGTGGCCTGATCATGGAGTTCCCAAGGATACTGTGGCTGTCCGTGAAATTCTCAAAAGACTGTATCAAATACCGCCTAATCTCGGTCCAATCATTGTACACTGCAGGTACGATGCATTTCAACGTGTGTCTATATGCAAAAGCCATTCAACGTTTCCACAGCGAATCGTTTTGTATCTTTCAGTGCAGGTATAGGTAGAACCGGAACATACTGTGCAATACATAACACAATCCAGAGAATTCTTGCTGGCGATATGTCTGCGTTGGATCTTGCTAAAACCGTGGCAACATTCCGCAGCCAACGTGTTGGCATGGTTCAAACCATGGTAATAAATCTTCTAATAACTTGTCACAACTGTGCACATTTATAGCTACCAAATCACTCACGTTATATTCTGTTTTTACGTTCTGACTTGTTCAACTCTTGTTACTCTTTCTCGAAGGATCAATTTTTCTTTTGTTACAACGCCATCGTTGATGAATTAGAAGATCTGAACAGAGGGACAAATGCTGGAACGAGTTCCTAATGGTACTACGCATTTTCAACAAGCAAAATTTGAGGGGGTAAAAGAAGAAAATGGCTTTTACACATGTTTAATTTATCAATGTTTAAAAGCCCTGAAGACTTGGGTTTTCTGCAGTTTCTTTATTGCAATTTGTTTCACTTCATAAGTGTTCCTCATTATTATGAGTTGATTTGTTCAACGTTTAAAGTGGTTTTAGTTGCTTAAGTTTAGGAGTTTTTAGTTGTAAGCGTCTTGCCTTTAAAAAGAGGCCGATTTCTTTAATTAATGAGAAGCATTTTCAGTTCGTAAAAGTTTCATAAAGACAATAAAGTGGTATCAGAGCCCGTTAGTAATCTGAGAGAAAATGAGAGAAAATGAGTGAGAAGGATATGGCTATTCCAAAGTTCGATGGTAATTATGAGCATTGTGTGATGCTCATGGAGAATATGATTTGGTCAAAGGAGGTGTGGTGGGATTTGATGAGGGCGGAATTCCAACTCAATAGAGAGGAACAATTCTATATGGAGCACAATGAACTGAGCTATTGGAGAAAATAGCAGAGAAGACAGTCGTGGACCATAAGGTGAAGAATTACGTTTTTGCATCGATAAACAAGACAATCCTGAAAACTATGGAGTTGTGGGAGTCAATGAAAGAAAAATTCCAAGGAAATGACAGAGTGCAGAGTTCAAAGTTGCAGAGACAAAGAAGAAATTTCGATGTTCTAGAAATGAAATCAGGAGGACCGATCTCAAAGTACTTCTCGCGTGTGATGGAGGTGGCCAACGACATGCGAAACTTGGGAGAAGACATGCCGGATTCCAAGATTGTGGAGAAGATTCTCAGAATCTTAGTAGGGAGGTTCACATATACAGTGTGTGCATTTGGGGAATCGAAAGACATAAGAACAATGATAGTTGATGGGTTATAGAGCTCGTTAATGGTGCATGAGCAGAATATGACAAGACATGATGGAGATGAGAGAGTCCTTAAGGTAGAAAGGCAGTGGAGAACAAATTATGGAAGAGGAAGAGGAGGATCTCCAGTGAGTGGATCTCAGATTAGTGGATCTCCGGTAAAAGGAAGAGGGCGTGATGGCTCTCAAGGAAGAGGACGTGGAAGTGTTGACAAGGAGAATGTAGAATGTTTTAAATGTCATAGGATGGGGCACTACATGTCCAAGTGTCTAGAGTGGGAGAAAGAAGCGAACTACGTGGAAATGGAAGAGGATCTTCTTCTGACGGCACTAGTTGACAATGTCAAATCTGATAAGGAACATGTGTGGTTTCTAGATTCATGGTGTAGCAACCATATGTGTGGTGCAAAGGAATTATTTATTAAACTTGACACCTCTTTCTAGCGAAATGTGAAGTTAGGTGATGACAGACGAATGGTTGTAGATGGGAAAGGAAGACTCAGACTTGAATTCAATGGGAGAGTTCAAGTGATTACTGAAGTGTACTATCTCTTGAGTGTAGGCCAGCTGCAAGAGAAAGGATTAAGGATCATTATTGAGAATGATCAATGCGAGGTTTGAAACAAACAAGAGATGAATGATTATGCATTCAAGTATGGCGAAGAACAAAATGTTTGTGATTTTGGCTACTGTGAGAGAAGCTAAAGAGAAGGAGGCAGTCTAGTGTCTGCAAGTGATGGAGAAGACAAGTGATTTGTGGCACATGAGATATGGTCAACTCAACAATCAAGGACTCAGGTGTTTAGCTGAAAAGGAAATGGTTATTGGTCTGCCAAACTTGATCAAAGATAAAGAAGAGGTAACATGCGATGTCTATATAAGAGGGAAGCAGAATCGAGATATCATACCAAAGAAAAGTGTGTGGAAATCAACTCGATGACTTCAACTGGTGTACACTGACATTTGCGGACCTATATCTCCAACATCTGAGAGTAAGAAAAGATATATAATCAACTTTATAGATGATTATAGTAGGAAATGTTGGAGTTACTTCCTGACAGAAAAATTGGAGGCTTTTAAAGTCTTCAAGAAGTTCAAGCTGGCGCAGAAAGAGAGCTAGGATAGTTGTTGGTGTGTCTACGCTTTGATAGGGGTGATGAATATAATTCAAAAGAGTTCGAAGAGTATTGCAAAGAAAGTGGAATCAATTGTCAACTCACAGCCGCATATACCCCTCAGCAAAACGGGATTGCAGAGAGGAAAAACCAAACTGTGATGAACATGACGAGGTGTATGATGCTTGAGACGAATGTACTAAGGCATTTTTGGCTTGGGGCTGTGCAATATTCAGTCTACATATTGAATAGGATTCCATCTAAAGCTCTTGAAGACGTTACTCCAAAAGAGAAGTGGGTCAACCAGAAGCCGTCTGTGGAACATCTCAAGGAGTTTGGGAGCATCGCATATGCTCTAGTACCATATGAAAGGAGGATTAAACTGGTTGAGAAAAGTGTTAGGTGCATGTTTTTTGGTGTGAGCAGAGAATCTAAAGCATATCGGCTTTATAACCCGGATACAAAGAAGATAGTAATCAATAGAGATGTTCATATAGATGAAACTTGTGGCCGGGACTGGGAAGGGAAAAAAGAAGAGAAAGAGCTTGTTTGGGATGAGTTTGAGCCAGAGAAAGAAAGAAGTTTTGTGACAAAAGAAGGGAATAATGGTACAGCAGAGACATTACCAACGCAACCTGAAGGTGGTGATACAGTTGAAGAAGTAACACAACAGACTGCATCAACTCAAATACTTACAAGAGACAGGTCAAAAAGAACAATAAGAAGACCTGCTCAGTTCAAAGATTTCGATATTGGAGATGCAAGACTTTTTGTTATGGAAGAAGATGGAGATTCTTGCAATGTTTATAGCACAAGAGGACCATGAGTGCTTTGAGGATGTTGCTAAACACGATGTGTGGAGGAAGGCAATGGAGAAGGAAATTGCATCCATTGAAGAAAACAACACGTGGGAGCTAGTAGACTTAGGTGAAAGAGCTAAAGTGATTGGGGTCAAGTGGGTATATAAAACAAAGCTTAAAGAGAATGGTGAGGTTGACAAGTTTAAGGCAAGGTTGGTGAAAACGGGATATTAGCAAAGGGAAGTTGTAGATTTTCAAGAGGTTTTTCCTCATGTGGCCAGATGGGGTACAATCTGAGAGATACTAGGTACAACATCAGAAAAAGATTGGAAAATCTTTCAATTAGATGTTAAAAGTGCCTTTTTACATGGAGAGTTGAATGAGGAAGTATTTATGGAGCAGCCAAAGGGTTTCGTGGTTAGTAATGAGGAAGGAAAAGTGTATAAGTTAAAGAGAGCTTTGTATGGATTGAAACAAGGTCCAAGGGCTTGGTACAACCGCATTGAAGGTTTCTTATTGAAAGAAGGCTTTGAGAAGTGTTACTGTGAACACACTCTGTAGATGAAGAAGAAATAGAAAGTTGTTTGATTGTGAGTTTATATGTCGATGATCTGATTCATAGAGGAGACTCATGTAGATGCTTGAAGAGTTTATAAACTCAATGCAGATGCTTGAAGAGTTTATAAACTCAATGATTAGAGAATTCTCAATGGCAGATCTTGGAAAGATGAAGTATTTTCTGGGAGTAGAGGTAACTCAAGATGATAAAGGGATTTCATAAGTTATAAGAAATATGCAGAAGAAACTCTCAAGTACTATGGAATGGAAGAGTGTAACTTGGTTAAAAACCCAATGGTTCCAGGTAACAAGTTATCAAATGAGGGGTGTGGAGATGAAGTGAATTCGACAATGTTTAAATATTTTGTTGGGAGTATGAGGTACTTGATAGCAACAAGACCAAATTTAATATACTCGATAAATTTGGTAAGCAGATTCATGAATGAAAAACACATGTTAGCTGCCAAGAGGACTTTGAGGTATGTACAAGGTACAAAAGACTTTGGAATTCAATATAAGTTTGGAGGAGAAACAAATTAGTTGGGTATGTGGATAGTGATTATGCTGGAGATATGGATGACTGTAAGAGTACCTCTGGGTATGTGTTTATGTTGGGAGGAGGAGTTGTATCTTGGGTCTCTAAAAAGCAACCAATCGTGACATTTTTAACGACTGAAGCTGAGTTTGTCTTTGCAGCTTTTGGTGCTTGTCAAGTTGTGTGGCTCAGGAATATTATGTTAGAGATTGATTTTCATCAAGGTAAAGGTACAGTCTTATTCTGTGACAACAGTTTGACAATAAAGCTATCAAAAAATCCAATTATGCACGGGAGAAGCAATCATATTCACTTCAGGTTCCATTACTTAAGGGAATTGGTGAGTGACGGAGTTATTCAGCTCAATTACTGTCTAACACAAGATCAGTTATCAAATATCATGACAAAGGCAGTGAAACTTGATGTGTTCGAGAGACTCAGAAGAAGCAGGATGGGAATGTGTGTTAAAGAGGAATAAAATGTAAGGCGAATTTCTGTTTAGGGGAGGAAATAAAAGCTCTGAAGACTCGGATTTTCTGCAGTTTTTTTATCTGTAATTTCTTTTATGTCAATCTGTTTTAGTTAATAAGTGTTCCCGATTATTAGGAGTAGATTTGTTCAACGTTTAAAGTGGTTTTAGTTGTAAGCTTCTTTACCTTTAAGAAGAGGTCAATTTCTTTAATTAATGAGAAGCATTATCAGTTCACAAAAGTTTTATAAAGACAACAATGTTTTCATTAGAAGACTCCAATATCTGCAAATTTCGAGATGTGGTAGGTTTTCATTGTCACTTATGTTGTGATCGAATTGCTGATTTAAAGAAGCGCCAACGAATTTGCCAATGCAAAGATTTGATTGTTAAAAGGTCCTTTCGGAGACATCCGATTAAAAAAAAAAAGGACTATGAACCGGTTTGATTTGGTCGGACTCGTAAAAATAGCTGAAGAAGGGGTTAATTAATTGGTTATGACTAAACCGGAATGAATTGGAAGCGGTTGAAAATGGCGTAGAGTGGAATTACACACGCACGCGGGAAATCTCGAGCTTGTGACGCACGCGCAGTGAACTTTAGCTAATAGACCCCCAAAAATTGGAAAGCAAAGTCTTTCGCCTTTGGCTTCTGGACATTGTGATGAAATAATTGTCGAATTCGAATGTAAAGTAAGGAATCATCATATCTGCTTCTTCTTCCTCTTCTTCGGATACTATACTCAATTCGAGAGTCAACCAACCTCAAGGGTAAGTTTGCTTTCTCCAGATCTCAGACCTCTCTTTCTCCGCCTCTTTCTCTTATGCTGCAATTTGAAGTGAAATCTTGTGGATCTTTCCATTTATCGCACAAATTTCATCACCAATTTGATTTACCGGAGCTTTGTGTTTCTAGGTTTGAAATTTATAGTTGTCCAGAGTTTAGTTTAGTATCGTAAGACTCTGAGCCCTAGCTTGATCTAGAATAAGTTAGAATTCTTCTCTCAATTGTTATTCGAAGAAATATACTGGATCGATTCCTCAAATGCGATGATCCCTCATATTTCTCATTTTGGCCTCCTTCTGCTGCTGAAAATGGAGTGTTGTCTAGATGCTGACCAAATACATGAGTCTGGTTATGTGCATTTCTGAATTTTGGTATTGTTGTTACTTGTTAGTGAAAATCATCCATTTGCTTATATAAGAGGAATTTGCTTTACTGATTCTGGTGAATGGCTGGCTTAGTTTTTGTTCTTGCTTTTCGCATAAGGAGTCTTCTTTGAGTTCTTTGTTTCGCTGAAATGAATTTACATGCAGCAGATGTGATCTTATGTTCATACCTTTGGATCGTTGTCAAAAATTGCAGGAGTCCTAAAGAGCAAGTGTTCTTGTGACTCAAAATCCACGTACTAGATATTCACTCACACGAGAAATGAGCTTTGCGTGCCTCGTGTGCCATAGTGTAGAGAGCCCATCCCACTCATTTAGAAGCTATTCCGTTTCTAGCTCAGACAATGAAGGTAGGTGCTCTGTAATAGCAAGCTGCCTCACAAGAAAATCACTCATTCAAGCTGCAAGATCGAGCACTTTCCCTGCATCATCTTCAAAGGTAACCCCACAACCTAATTTCCAGGCAGGTGAAGATGGAGCTTCACCAAGGTTAGTACGAAGCCGTGCAGTGAGAAGAGACCTTGTCAGAGACTGGAACTTCAACGAAATCGAGACAGGGCTTTAAACTCATATCTGACATTTTCTCTTAGGAGTAGTATTAGTTTGTTCATCCCCGCCACAACTCAGCGTGTTTTCATTACTTGTCAAATTGTGTATTGGGCTTTAGTGCTTTACAAGCCAATAATCTAATATACTTCCAACCCTTTATTCAATATTGCTGTTACAAATCAACCTACACGCTAAGGTGAGAGTTATAACTTTGGCAAAGCAACAATAGACAAATTATCTCTCATAGTTGCAGGAAACAAAAAAGAAAAACAGTCAGTATCTCTCAAAACGTATCGAGTCTGACAAGGTAAACGCAAGAAGTGGTCACGTGAGGTGAGGAGAGGTTAGGCGAGGGAAGGCACGTGATAGTATTTGCCTTTGCACAAGCACTTGTAGACGAGGGGACATGCCTCAGAGGTGGAGCACTTGGAACTGATCACAACGAGCTTGCATGGTTTACATGGTCCACACGCGTTCGAACAGTCTGGTATGCTTGACCCGCTCGCTTCATCTACAACCTCGCAATTAAACATCGCTAGCTCGTTAAGATATTTAAGAAAGATATAAAATACTTCATGAAGTCGTGCCATTGTTAAGTGATACTTACAGTGAAAGAGATCCAATCGGGAAGTATTACAACTACCAAAGAGATGGAGAAGAAGAATCACAAACAAAGATAGAGATTTCATTTGGTAAAAAAGAATCCAAGTACATATATATATATATATATATATAGTTTTAGGAAATGTGGTTGAAGTAAGTTTAGAGTTAGAAAATGAAGTAAGATATATAGGAGAGTGAAAATAAAGATTCAAAGGGATTTTACATGAAATTATGTTGGATTCACATGATCCCTTCCTCTCTTTTCAAAGGGTTTCACATTCTTTGATCCTTTCTCATTAATTTGATACATCTTAGTACTGTTCCTTTTTATTTCTTTATTATATTTTGGCAATAGATAGATATTGGCATGCATATAAAATGTACGGAGTAACAAATTTAAGATGCTTCATCATCATACTTTGCATCAAATCCTGCCTGCTATCAAGCGTGACCAAACCTTTGCTATTAATGAACGTAATTACAGCAGGTAGTCAGAGTTATTAATATTACATAAGCTTCGATGGTTTGTCAATTTAAGAAAAAACATAACAAATAAATACTACAATTTTGAATAAATCAAGCCAAATTAATTGACAATAAGTTTTTCTTTGACAAAATTTCCCTCACTATTAAAAAGTTTATAATTTAAGTAAAAATAACAACGAACAGAGATACACACGTTCATGTCCGAACCAATACAGATGGTAATAATGATATAACATGATTGATCAGGAACTGGACAGTGTATGCAAGTGTTCTCACTTGTCTATGCCACTTTGTTTTGGTACTCGGAAGTTTCATAGACACGCGCAGTGTTATCAACAGAGACCGAAATAATGAAGTCTGTGTTGCTAGAGACTGAGATGGCATGGACCGCATCTTGGTGACCATGGAAGGTGTGGACGCAATTGCCTAATAAGCTGTCCCAAACGCTCACTGTACCATCGGCACACCCCGTAGCCAAGTACTTGGAGGTTCCTATCCAAGTCAGGCATGTCACACCTTCCTGAAATAAGATAAGAGAGAGGGCTTGTTGTTTTAGTTTCAATCTTTGTCTTTGATTCTAGAGTCAGAGAGCTTCAAGGTTTATACCGCATGTTCACAGATAAACCTGGGAGTTGAATGCTGCAGATCCCAGATTATAAGCTTCTTGTCCATTCCACCTGTTGCAGCCAAAGGTATGGTTGCGGAGCTTGGTGAAAATTTCACACATTCAACTGAATCTGTATGAGAAGTCAAAGAGCTTACAACCTGTTGGTATGGTCAAGCACGTGTTAGTTGATATGTTAAATAGGTTTGAGAACCACCCTCTTCCTCAAGGAAAATGGTAGATCAACAACGTAAATAAAAGAATTTCGAGAAAGAATAGGACGGCTTCACAGGTCTGAAATTGAAAAGCATTTGGCAAAGAACTAAGCAGTAACACTACTGTAACTGCGATGATATATATATAGATCATAAACCAATCCTGTGAAAAGCTTGGGAACAGCAGGAGAACACAAACCTTTCCGGTGACTATATTGACAATGTGAAGAGAACCGTCTTTTGAGCCACTGATAGCGAGACTTGAATTTGAGTTAATGTCTAAGCATGTCAAGCCTTCCGTATGATAAGGATGACCTACACAAATCAGAGGTTGGCATATAACACACCAGTGGTGAAGCCGGAAATATATAGTGTACTTGTATAGTAATAACTTATAAACCAAAGATAGGGTGTGAGTTTCGCTTGCCTTTGACCACATGAATACTTTCGCAAGTTTTAGGATTCCATACTATCAAACTTGCATCATCAGAGCCAGTACAAATTAGTTTCCCTACAGAATCCCACACACAGGTAAAACAGGTAAGACTATTTAGACATTCCACAAAATATATAAGAGAGAAGCTTATGTTTAAATACCGTCAGGGGTGAAGTCACCGCAAGTAACATTTTGATTATGTCCCGAAAACATATTAAGATAAGCTTCTTTATCCGCATTCCACATCCATAGAGAACAATCTTCTGATCCAGCCAACACAATGTGTCCTCTTGGATGCCATTTCACCCACTAAAAATCACAACAGGAAGTAGTAGATTTGAACATTGCTAATGTCAATGAAAATGATGATATATAATAATCAATGCCTAGTTATAATTTAAGGAGCTACTGAACTCAAAACCTCATATATGATTCTTATTCTATCAAGCGCAAGTTTTTATACCTCGATTCCACCACCAGGACCATCCAAAACACATTTTAAATTCCCTGATGACGCATCAAAAATCTGAACGACACCATCTAATCCTCCAGATGCAACTAACTGTCCATCATAGCTAAACGCTAGAGAAGACACAGAGTCTTTATGGCCTGTAAGCTCAGCAGCCCAATCTCCGTTGCCAATTTTCCAGAGAAAGGCTTTATCATCTCCACCTCCAGTTGCAACTAGCGTAGCATCTGTTGGGCTACAAGCCAATGCATAAAGCTCACCTGTAACGCAAAACTTGTCTTAGTTCCATGAAAATTGGAAAACATTTGAGTGATGAATAGAATGATAAAAGCGTTACCTTTGTGACCAGTAAATGTGTGAATGGAGTCATCGTTTTCATCTGACAGTTAAGATTTGGTAGAATTAAGAACCCCAAAATTCAAAATGATATTTCGAGGAAAGCACAGAGAGGTGATGATGGAATCTATACCAAATTCTTCACCTTCATCTTCCATAATACTATCATCATCATCTGCCTCAGGAAGATCTAAATCGATAATAGAAGAGTCACACACACATATGGACATTAAATCACGATTAAATAATTATACTAAATAAAAAACACCTTCTTCGTCGACATCGATTTCATGGAGGACATCCGATTCACCAAGGAAAACCTCTCCCTCATCATCTTCTTCAACTTCTGAATGATTCATCTCTGTATTTTTACTCATCTTCTTCTTCTTCTTCTTCTTCTTCTTCTTCTTCTTCTTCTTCTTCTTCTTCTTATTCTTATTCTCTTTCCCCACGGAGAACCGACGAAGAAGAAGCAACGGCGACACAAAATAGAAAAACTCAAAAACCCTTTCTTTCCCGAAAAGTTGGTCGAAGGACGCCGTTTTCTCTAAAGTGTGCAAACGATGTCGTGTGCAGTCAAATGTAAAATTTAAAACTTTATTTTTTATGTATTGAATGACGTAGTTTAATCTTCATCCTGGAATTATGCTTCTCTCCGTCAAAGGAGGTTCTGATTTTTTTTTTTTTGGCCACCATATTCTGATATGTTGGTTAATAGTGTCTTTAGTTCTTAGGGTTAGGATTAGGAATATTAGTTTTTTAATTTTTTATCCTTATACCATTATTATTGGTGGGATTTAAGCAGTTTTTTAGAGTTAATTATGTGATATTAAAAACCGAAGAATCGGTTCTTAAACTAGAAACATTTTTTAGATTAAGAAACGCATATGTGGCAATGTTTCATTGGTCCATGAAAGAATTATAAAACAAGAAAAAAAACTGAAGCACGCGCAGAATTGATTGTTTTTTCTCTCTCTTTTTCGTCTCTCTCGCGACAACGGAGAAACAAATCGACAAAGACTGTCGATTCGAAGTGATTTCCGGCTCGTATCACCGTCGGTTGTTAGAGAAGACGTCGTTCTACAATCTCCACCGGTTGCGGGTTTCTTCGGCGTGTTTGAGGTGTCAAAATCGGAGTAATTGGAGAGATATCATTTACGGAGTCAAAATCGGAGGAATCGACCGTTTACGGAGTCAGGGAAGGTAAAATCTATACTTTTTGTTTAGTTTTCATCGGTTTGATTGAGAAATTAAGGTTAGGGTTTGTCAGATTTTGGAAATTAGGGTTTTTAAATTTAGGAAAAAGTGTTGATTCGTTGTTAACCATCAAATTAGGGTAATTAGAAGCATGTTTGAGTACCCAATTTCTGTTAATTCATGATTGACGGATGGATTGTTTATGATGATTTTGTAATCCATTCTTTTTCTCTGTCTAATATCTTCTCTGTTTTATTTGCGAGGATTGGTGTGCGATGGTGAGAGCAGTTGGATGAACTGGGAGGAGCGAATGGTGAGTCTCTTTTCTGGTGATTATTTGGTGATAATGGTTGATAGTATATATGATAATCTGGTGATAATTTGGTGATAATGGTTGGCTTGGTGATAATTTGGTGAAAATTGTTGATAGTACATATGAAACTATCTTGTTTATAATGGTTGATTGTTTACAATGAATGAATCGAGTTCTGGTTTATAATGGTTGATTGTTTTGACTGAATCAACTGAGTTCTGGTTTATAATGGTTGATAGTATATACTGAGAATGAATCAATTTATATATGAGATTTAATTCAGTTCTGTTAAACCGTTTATATGGTTCGTAATCCATTTTTTTCTCTGCCTAATCTCTTCTCTGTTTTATGTGAGGACTGGTGTGCAATGGTTGGAGCAGCTAGGATGAACTTGGAGGAGCAAATGGTTCATCGTTTATATAAAAGGTTAGTGAACTCAATTAAACTGAGAATGAATAATCTGGTTATTATACTCTTAGTGTTATGATTGATACTTATTTGAGTGATAATCTCGTTATATAATGATAATGATAACCGTAGTGTTATGAGTGATAGTGATATGCATGACATGATTCAAATTGAATGGATATATTGATAATCAATTACACTGATATACGACTTATATATATAATGGTAGAAATATGATTTATAGATGATTGATAGTTCAGTTCTGAAACCGTTGATAGTGCTGTAGTTTATGATTGATAGTCAATTTATAGATGTATACGATTTATATATATAGTTGATATATGTATACGATTTATAGATGTATACGATTTATATATATAGTGTTGATATATGATTGATAGTGCTGTAGTTAATGAGAAATCTGATCCTTTGATAATTGATGTAAAAAAAATTTAATACTTGTTCTGAAAATTCAATCAACTTCAACCTCAAATAGGAATATATGATTCAAACTCAACACAATTGAATCATATAGCTCAAATAGTTCTGTTAAAACATATATATATATATATGATTTTTATGGTCTGTTAAACTCAAATAGGTTCCAGAACTCAACTTAATTGAGTTCTGTTAAACTCTACTACCAAACAATTTTTCAATCGTGTGTTAGTTCATGTATTTAAGTTGAAGAACCCTTCAGTGATGAACTTAACAATTCACAGTTAAGTTGATTTAACTTGTGTGTGTTGAATGCTTGATTAGAGTTGTAGAGTTAATTGTCTCATTTAATGCTAACCGCAATTGGTAGATGAATTAACTCTCAACCTATCTTTTGAGGTTATAAAACTAACCTCAAAACACTCATCTGACTCAATACAACTCTTAAAAACACTTAAAAACACAATCCTAAAATGAATCCCTTTGATAACTTGGCTGCTGGCTTTGTGGACCTTTTAACCAGCCAGCAGAATTTCCCATTCCTTCAGCCAGCAGAATCTCCATCACCAAGTTCTGTCCTTGGTGAATCTGAAGTCCCCACAGCGAGTAAGAGGGTTCCTAGGTCAGTCACAGAAGATTTAATATTGATATCTGCTTGGTTAAACACAAGCAAAGATGTCATTGTAGGGAATGAGCAAAGAGGAGAAGCATTCTGGAAGCGGATTGCAACATATTTTGCTGCAAATCCAAATGCTTCTTCTCTGAAAAAGAGAGAGGCAGGGCAATGCAAACATAGATGGTCAAAGATAAATCAGACTACATGTAAGTTTGCTGGATCTCATCAAGCTGCAACAACACATATGGCAAGTGGTATGAATGATGATGATCTCATTAAGCTAGCACACCAGATTTATGAGAACGATTACAAGAAGAAGTTCAACATGGAGCACGCATGGAGAGTTTTAAGATATGACCAGAAGTGGTGTGCTCTATATTCTAGTAAAGAATCAGAGAAGACTAAAAGAAGAAAGGGTGAATCCGGGTATTTTCATTCAGCTGAAGCTTCCCAAGGTGATGGAGAGTCTCAAGCTTCTGAAGCTCGGCCACAAGGGGTGAAGGCTGCCAAGAGTAAAGGCAAGAGGACAGCCACAAGTTCACCAAATGTTGAAGGTGGAGGTGAAGCATTGGAAAGGATGTCGAGCGTGCTTTTGGAGTTTTGCAACCTCGATTTGCTATTGTTAAAAAATCCAGCTCTTATTTGGGATAAGGCAAAAATTGTAAAAATTATGTGAGCATGTATTATACTCCACAATACGATAGTACAAGACAAACGACATATGTATACTCAGTTCGATGTCAGCAAATTCATAGAGGCAGAATCTTTGGGAAGTACAATGGTCGATTTCACCTATTCTACTAATATGCCTTCAAATCTCGTCGATACGATGGCCACTAAAACTCGAATTTGTGATCGAACTATTCATGAACAATTGAAAAACAATTTGGTCGAGCATATATGGACTAAATTTTCGACCAATCATGATTAAATTGATTGTGTTTAAGATTATTTATGCTACCTAAGTGTATGTTTTACAATTATTATTTTACAATAATAATTAAGTTATCTAAATTTTTTTCCTAAGAAACTACCATTAATCATACTTACAAACTCAAAAAAAAATACATCTCCTAACTCTACTTTTCCTAATTTAATTAATATTTAATTCTTAGAGACTCTAATTAAGAGACTACCAATAATCCTGCTCTTAAAGTTTTAGTTAAGTCCTACCTGAGCTCGTTTTTTTATTATTTTTTATACATTTTTCTTGTTTGGGATATGTTTGCTTTCCACCGGCATTTTAATTTTTTGAATTGTATATTTGTTTAATTTAATTCCAATAAAAAAGAATAAGGTTGCAACCGCTATCTATGACGAGCAAGAACATGTAACCAATCACCTCACAGTACTCTATTCAAAAGAAACATTAAACCAGTTCAGATCCTCCCATTCACCATCATTGTCATGGTTTAAAATTATGTAGTTTAAAGAAGCAATACAAGTTACTCTTTTATCTCTGGTTAGCATTCTTTGGAAGACTCCCAACTCGAGACAGAATGTGAGAATGGGGTATAACAGTTCCAACGGATTGTATGTTGTGCTCTGTGCATAATGAATACTACTCTAATATATTTTTCTCATGTCTTTTTGTTTTGAAGCTATGGTCATCTTTGACTTCATGCGCATTACCAAATCTACCATCATGTCTTGTTGCTCCATCTGATTGTATTCTTTGCTGCCAACAATAATCTTATTTACCACATGCATTATAATTTTCAAACTTATGTTTTAGACGTAGCATATCTACTTGATCTGGAAAGAACGTGTAAGGAAATATAATATTTTTATAAGTGAGAGTAATGAATATTGTTTGATTATAGTTTGTATGATCACATGGAATATATATAGATATGTGTTATATTGTAAATAAACAGCAACACAAAATTCTCAGGATCGATTTGATAGGATTTGACACAATGTAAAGTGATGTGAAGAGCATTACCCGCTCTTGTAACTGATTCCAATACAATCAAAATAGAGCAAAATTCAAATCTTCCTAAACCTTATGATCAATTGGTTGTTGACCAAGGAAGAGTCGTAACATTGGTGTTGTTGTCGAGGACATATGATGGTGTTACTCGGTTAAGACGAGTGGAGTTTCCATGATTTGACAGCTTAGGAATACGAGAATGGATGTTTAAGGTGAAAGAGTTTTTTAATTGACTTAACTCCAGAAAATTTGAAAGTTTGTTTAGCTTCAGTTCACTTTGAAAGCAAAAAGCAAGATGGTATCATTCTTTTATTCAATCTCGAGTAGGATTGGGTGTGTTGCGTAATTTGGAGGCTTATAAATCCTTGTTAACAGAGTGGTTTGAAGATGTGATTGACGATCCAATTACGGAGTTAAAAAATCTTAGAGAAACTAATGGAATAGTAGAATATCATGCTCAATTTGAATATATCAAGACTAGAATTGATTTTCCAAAGCAAATCTTGGTGAATATATATTTAGATGTTCTTTGTTTGGATACTCAGATGCACGTTCGAATATTACAACCCAAAACTATGAGACATTGTCTTATGTTGTAAGACTTTTCGAAAAAGCTAACCCTCCAAAAACTTATAGTTTGTGGTCTAATGCAAGAAGTTCTAATAAAGAAATTACAAGAAAGATTTTAGGAATAAGAAAGATGCACAACTCAAACTAGATAAGAGTAAGGAGAAAGTCTAACTCTTTCAGCTAAATTCATGAGTGAAAAAGGGTCAAGGGGTTGTATTACTTTTGTGATGAGAAGTATACTCTAGAACATTATCTTTTCTAACCCTGGGCTTTCAGTCGGTTTGGGTCGGATTGGTTTGGTTTATATAATTTTTGGTTTTTTTGGTTTATAAGACTTATATCCGAATTAAACCTAAAAAATTTAGTTCGGGCCGGTTCGGATATCGGTTTTTCCGGTTCGATTTTTGCTGATATATTATGACCCATTTTATCGAATATGCTGATAAATTTTGGTTATATTCGTATGTTTAAATTTTTTTGATTAGTTTAGGTTAATTTCAGGTTTTTCAAGTTTTTTGGGTTTTTTGGTCTGGTTCTATTTTGATTCTTGCAGATTATTTGGACTATTTTGATTATTATGGTTAGAGTTCAAACAATAATGTTTAAACTTGCCAAAACTGGAAACTCGTTTGCTTTTCTACATTATTGGCCTAAAAAAGATCCATAACTACATTGTTAAATATTAATGTTTAGATTTGATAGATTAACATAACAAAACTACATAGTCAATTAGGTAATAGATTTTTCTCAAGGTCAAATTGAATTACAACATAAAAATATAATTGAAATCTCAAATTTGGTCAAAAAGCGGGCGTAGTTTTCATTTCATTCCTTGTTTCTTCTCACCTTATTCTTTGCTTTTCATTCTGCACAAATAAATCACAATATAGAATCACTAAATACATAACTCATCACAAATATCAAAGTTAACAATCAGATATTCATCTCACCACTTGAATTTTCCTTGCACTCCCTTGTGATTTTCGATCATCTACACACAAACAAACCATTACTTAAAATTAGCTATTCAAAAACAGCACAATAGAATAATGTTATATACTTACCAAGAGACTCAAAGAAATCAAGTTCCTCCAACATTTGTGCCAAGTTTGTAACTTGTGCTTGAGATTGTATTGAACACTTCAGCCATTATTGTGTGCATATTAAGGCTTCAATCATATAAGGAGTCAAGCAGCTCCTGTAAAAGTTAAATATTCGTCCACTTGTGCTAAATGCAGACTCACTTGCAATTGATGAGACTTGAACGACAAAGATGTCTTTAGCAAGTTCTGATAGAACAGGAAACTTTGCACTATTTATCTTCCACGACAACATCACATCAAAAGACAGACCTAAACTATTTCCCGCTCTTGCCTCAGTTTTTTCTGTCAAATATATTTTTAACTATGTACATCCCTCTTCATTTCTACTTTCACTGACCATTTGGCTGTAAATTAAATCCATCCTCTCATAACCATCATCATCATCATCTGATAGGTCAAACATAGCATTCGAATGCTCATAATCTCCATGATCACTTCTGTTTCCAACTATATCAATATGATCCAATGGCTTAAATCTAACATTATATTCTGCATATAAACTCTTCATACAACTTGTAACTGAATTTTGTAGCTGTCTACATTTTATGGTATCCTCACCATAAATTTTTTCAAAGCACAATAAAGCAAACTGCATCTTGTTCTGTGGATCAATAGCAACTATCACTTCGAGAGCCTTTTGGATCGTTTTTCACATTATTGGACATGAGGACTGGCATGGACCGGATTAGAGTGCAAGACTTGATGGAAGGAAGTTGCTAAAAAAGGGAACCAACATAACTCGACCTCACAACTCATTGTGCTGAGGTAGAGTTGCACTTTTGATGAAGAAACCACATAACTCGACATCACAACTCGTAGTCTCCACATCGAGTTGCACTTTTGGCTGAAGACTCAACAGTACTCGCCCACAGAACTTGTAGTGCTGAAGCCGAGTTGTCTTTTTGACCCTATTTTGTTGACTTTTTCTCTGCGTTTTGATAATTTATAGGTTTTTGTAAAATGGATATAAATACCCATTAGACCCCTCAAAAACAAACCATGTTTTACTTTATTTGTTTGGCTAAGTTTTAAATTTTTTCCTCTCTTGTATTCATACATTGATTCTTAGATCTTTGTTGGATGCTTAAGTTTATGCAATTTATGTTTGGTTAATCTTGTTTATCTCTTTCTGTTCTTTCTTATCATGTCTCTCATTTTGATTTCTGGATTTGTGTTCTTCTCATGATTAGTGAGTAAATCTTCTTGGGTAATGAGGATATGAGGTAGATCTATGTGGAACTATGAAATCCAGGTTACTTAAGCTTACAATTGATAGGATCTCATCATATTTAGTGATCGTCATGCTTACTTCTTAGTAGCTATTTGAAATCTGATTTGTTGCACTCATCCACCTACCAAGTATTTGATGAAATGTTTGATTGAACTAAATCCTGAGATAATCTTGTCTACATCAAGAGATTGATTGTTTGGACTAGTTATTGGCTATTGTGGATTGTTTCTTAATGCTTGCTTGATTAGATTTAGTTAATGTGAGTTAGGTCTCAGTTTAGTTAAGCAAAGTTCAGTGTTCATGAGATTATCATTGATTGGGTTGAATCCATTTCCTTGAGATCGACTCCTGATGGTTTCTTCAGCATTCTAGAGTTCCCTAGCTAAGCATAGATCAATAATCTCACTCCTTAATACTCAGCTTTCATTTATTTCACTTACTACTTCTTTGTTTATCTTGCTCTGTTTTCAGTCTAATTCTTAGTTTTCTATTGCTCTATTTTGCATTGTTTTATTTTGTTTATGTTTAGTTGTGTAATTATGATTTGGTGACAGACTAATTGCTTTGAATTGGCTTGATTAGAATAGCTTTAGTATCTCGAGTGCTAGTAACACACTTGTTTGTTTGATACCTCATATACTACAGCTTAGTGCTTGTGTAGGAGCATTTCATAGCATTAGACCGAAAAATCCTGATATCAAATTGGCGTTGTTACCAAACTAAGTGTTTGCTTACTACATTTAGCATCTTAAGCTTTTTGAGACCAAGCTCTGGTTACTTTTAGTAGCAATAGGTGTTACTAGCTCGCTTTCCCTGTTTTTGGTGAGTTTCAGGACAACCTTAAAGGTGAACTCGATATCCATTAGCGAGCTCCACCATCTAGAAGAATTTTTCTACAACTCGCCGTCATGACTCGTAGCCACTAAGTCTGAGTTCTGCTATCTGGGTTACTTTTCTAAGTTTTAATAGACAACACAACACCAGATGGATCGACTGATCAGGAACAAGTTGATGTACTTGAGCCTACTGCTTGTAAGACAAGACAAATTGGGGTATGTGATACACCAAACTCACACTCCCCACGTCATCGGATCACACCACCTGCCATTCGAAACATCAACTTCAAGATCAAGAGTGGCCTCATCACCATGGTTCATAAATCACAAGTTCCATGGTTTACCTTATGACGACCCTCTGGATCACTTGGATGAATTTGAGAGGATATATGGACTGACACAGATTAATGGGGTGAGCGATGATGCTTTTATGCAGAGACTCTTTCCATTCTCACTTGGGGACAAAGCTCACACATGGGAGAAGTATCTACCTCCAGGGATGATCACATCTTGGGATGAATGCAAGAAAGCATTCCTTGCTAAGTTCTTTTCTACTTCAAGAACAGCAAAGCTTCACACTGTAATCTTCAGCTTTGTATAGAAGTAATCCGAGACATTCTCTGAAGCTTAGGAACACTTCAAGACATATCAGACTCAGTGCCCACATCATGGTTACCCACTGAGACATTGCTTAGCACCTTGTATCGTGGATTTCTTCCATAATTCTGCATCCACTTAGATACTGCAAGCAATGGTAATTTCATGAAAAAAGATATTTATGGTGGTTGGGAATTGATTGAGAATCTTGCACAAGTTCACAATGAGTATAAAGAAGATTATGCTAGTAGTGGGAAGAGCATAGCTGATTCGGACTTAGTAAGCAAGAAGGAGATTCATGCTTTGAATGCTAAATTTGACAAGCTGTTGATAGTACATCATAAGTAGGTCCATGCTGTGTGTGAGGATGAACTGGTTTAGGAAGAGATTTTTGGGTTGTTGAGATCAACTTTGAGCAGAATCAAGGCAAAGAATACAATGGCTACAACAACTACTCACAAAATCCCAACCCCGACCCACCCAGACCACAACCGTTTTAGCCTAACACCTATGTGCCTCGACACCAAATTCAATAGAATGCTCTAATCCAGCCTCCACAAGCTCAGCCAGCACCACAGCACCATGAGGTAATGACAATATTACAACAAATCCGTCAAGGTCAGACTGCTAATGCCACTAAGATGACAAGGAAGTTTAAAGAGGTGCACAGAAAGATAGATGTTTCTTATAATGACCTCAACTGCAAAATTGAGACAATGAATGCACCACTTAAGTATGTTAAAAAGTCAACAAGCAACCTCCTCTGTGAAGAACTCTGGGCTATTAGCGGGTAAGGCCAGTCAAAATCCCAACGAATACACTGTCCAATCTATCACCTTAAAAAGTGGCGAAGAGCTTTCTCCATGGCTGGAATTGTTGATAACACTGAGAACAGTAAGATTCAGGAAGGGGATGAGAAAAAAGTTCCAAATTCGTCTCCAATGGCAAAACTCGCCCTCACGCCTCGCCATGCATATGGTCGAGTTCTCTCTCCAAGTGCCCAAAACTATGTAGTTTCAAAGGAAAAGAGCAAAGATTCAGCTCCACCCCCATACAAGCCTCAAATACCTTTCCATGGATGGTTCAAGAAGGAAAATACTGAGAAATACAAGGATCTCTTTGACAAGCAGATGAAAAAGATTGAGTTAAAGATACATATCTTGGATGCCTTTGCTCTCATACCTCGATATCAGAAATTCTTGAAAGAAGCTATCAAGGAGAAGACTAAGGTAGTAGAGGGAGGGTATGACATTAGAGACTTATGAGTGTAGTGTCATCACACAGATAAGGATAGTGCTCAAAAAGTTAGAGGATCCTAGGACATTCACTTTATAATGATCATTGGGTCATTTAACCTTCAACAAATGTCTTTGTGATCTTGGAGCTTCGATCAACCTAATGTCACTTTCTGTAGCTAAGAGGCTAGGATTCAGAAACTACAAGTCATGTAAGCTCTCTTTGATTCTAGTTGACAGGTCTATTCAATTGCCTTATGGTTTGCTAGAGAATTTGCCTATTAGGATACGAAATGTGGAGGTGCCCACAAACTTTTTTTATGGTGCTTGATATGGATGAAGAACCACATGAGGAGTGGAACCATTGAGATGAACCTTGGGAAAGACCTCAAATGAAATTTCATATCAATGGGGCAAAGAGGAGGCCAACTATTGAAGGACATCTTCTTAATTGAGGAATGGGACCAGCTGGACATTAAACCTCTTAAGCCCCCTCAGGTTCTATTGGTTAAGAGTGGCAAGGCTAGTGAGTACTGCAAGAGAGCTCCAATGTATGACAAGGTTATAGATGGGACGACCCTTGAATCTCTGTTTGCTTGCAATGAGACTGCAAAACCACCTCTTAAAGAGTTATGTAAGCTACCCAAATTCGACCTTGGACCTAAGATAATTTTGCAACCAGATGGATTTGTGGATTGGATAATTGAGTATAGGGTGAAGAGCAGCAAGCATCCCAAGCCTTTTACCAAAGTCAAGTAGCTTCTCTTCCCAACAAATTCCAAATCAGATTGGTCAGGACTTTTCAACATCAAAGAGGTTATGCCTTGCGGAGCCATCACTTTGGTTAGAGAAGGAGATGATCTTCCAATAAATGGGCATAAAGTCATGGTCTACTTGGTTACTGGAACCACTTCAGAGGGGACTCCAATTCCTCTCTCTAAACAACCCTAAACCAGATAGGAGTGAAAAGTCGAGCTTGAGACTATAAACAAGCTTACTTGGGAGGAAATTTCATGCATATCCTTGTAAATACTTATTTAGATTTCTTTATTTCTTTTGTGTTTTCTTATGTTTCAGGTCATAGGGAGTATATGGAACAAAAGGAGGTTTGAAAAGAGCATATTCTGGTCAAGATACACAGAACTCGATGTTGGAACAGTGAGGGGCACAAGCGGGTTGGTCATATTCTGCTTCTAGAATGGTTAACTCGGCCTTGAATGGCGAGTTACCACCTCCAGCTACTACACATGCCTCCATAAGTCTCTTCCTTGGTCTCCAAACAGGTACCTACTCCATCCCTCCATTGTAAATACCACTGCATGCCTTATTTTGTTGTTGGTCTAGAATTCTTCTTCCGACTTTTATGCACATAAGGCATTGTGGAGTAAGTGGCTGTCGTTGGCGAGTATTGGTATAACACTACCTTTCATTCCTCTACACAGTTGACTCTATTTGAAGCTATGTATGGGCATCAACCTCCAGTTCAGATATCGTACTTGCTAGGAGAATACAATGTTGTTGTTGTTGCAAAAAATCTACAAAAACGTGAGAATATGATTGCAATGTTGAAGTTCCACCTCTTGCGAGCACACCATATAATGAAGCAAAATGCAGATATGCATAGATCTCAAAGAGAGTTTAAAATTGGAGATTATGTCTATGTTAAACTAAAACCATATCAACAAAGCTCTGTTGTGACCCGGGCAAATAAAAAATTGAGTCCAAAGTATTATAATCCTTACCGTGTTCTCGACAAATGTGGTCAGGTTGCATACAAATTAGATCTTCCAACATCTGCAAAAGTTCACCTAGTCTTTCATGTTTCCCAACTTAAAGTGCTTGCTGGTAATGTACAAACTTCTTCTTCACTATCAAACTTTGTATCTGACGTATTAATCAAATAACCAAAATAAATTTTTGAGAGGAAAATGGTACATGGTCAAGGACGAGTTGTAACAATAGTTTTTGTTAAATGGTCTCATTTGGATTAAATTGAAGCAACTTGAGAGTTTTTTTTTATTTGCAGAAGAAGTTTTCTTCCTCTGAACCTTAAGGATAAGGTTCTGCAAACCAGGGAGATTTGTTACAAGGTTTAGCACGTAACTAAAGTTTACTTGAAGACTCGTGACTTGCACGTGAATTAACAAGATCAAGTTGAAGTTGTTACGATTCTAGTTTTGCAATATCTTCTTCTTTTTATCTTTTAATTTATTTTTTCGTATTTAGGTTAAATTTCTAGTTCTTATAAAGGCATATGTTTTTTTGGTTGTGAAGAGGGGTAAAAGCACTTCTCAAAATTTATTTATAAAAAGACAAAAAAACACTAAAGAACAAATAAGTCTCGGGATCGAAATCCCTATAAATTTATCTAAAAAATTGAAGAAGCTCAGAAGGAGACTCTGAAAAAGCATGAAAACATAAAGATAAAGAAAAAAAAAGTTGGCTAACTCATTGGCGAGACGATTAGCTTCTACGTATACATAAGCAATACAAGCGTTCCAGTCATTTGACAAAAAGCCATGAAAAAAATGTACCAGAAAAGACAGAGGATGAGAGTTTTCAATCCCTGACTTTAGAAACTTAACCACACACTCCGAGTCAATCTCCACCACAAGATGAGAAACCCGAAGATCCCAAACAATATATAATCCATAATAGGCTCCCCAAAGCTCAGCTAAGGGGGTTGTATAGATCCCAATATTCAGAGCAAATCCACGACACCAAGATCATGTACTATCCCAAAGCACTCCACCTTCTGCAACAATTATGGGGTTACCATGTGAGGCCCCATTCATATTTAAATTCAACCACGAATCATCCGGTTTACCCAAGACATAGATCGCAAAGTTCAAGTTCAATTACAATTACCATGAACAAGGATCGCAAATGCTTTAGACTCACGTCGAGTGTCCTGAATGTATAGTACATGATCATGACAACTAATAGAGTATCCAAAATCATATGCACACCTCGACTTCTGACACCACCAAAGAGTTGTAGCGCAAAATTTCAACCATATACAGCCATCAACAATTCTTGTTCTCCAAGATACGAATAGAATCATTCTAAGAGCGATTGAGAAAAAAAGATTGTTGGCTTCGAGTAGGTACAAGGCACTTCTACAAACCTGAGGCTGCGGGGAAATCTTCGAGAATGTGAATTATAGAATGGACACCACAGCGTTTCTAAGGCATATGTTTAGCCTACATTTTCTTTACCCATTTTTATTGACATGTTTTGAGTTTTCTTAAGTTTTGTGTTGTTGCTTGAGATGTTTCCCAAACTTTAGCTCCTTGCATACTTTGCTTCGTTATATCTCAATAAAAAATCGTACTTTCTTCCTTCATAAACTTTTGTGTGATTGTCGACATTAGCTCCTCTATTGATCGCATTTTGAGAAGTCATCAGATTTCCTTTCCGACAAAGTCTTATCCTTCCCTCCTTGAGTGTTTCTCATTGATAGTTTTATTTTCCTTTCCCCTTTTTGTAATCATGAGTAGTTTAGGTTCTAACCGGTGGTTTTGAATATATATTCAAATTTTACACAAATCTCTAAATTGCACAATATCTTTTTTTATCGGTTAATGGCACAAACTTACAAAAAAAAAAAAAAATCAGAAATCTTCGATTGTTAAATTCTTTTTTACTAAACAATCAAAAACAACTTATGGTAAAAAAATACTACATATATTGTAAATGTTTGTTGTCCAATAATAGTTCTTTTAATTTTATTTTATCTGGGACCAGATAATTCAACGGCGTGCAAATTGTAAGTAGAATCAAGGATCCAATCAGAGTTAGGATTCGGACTCAAATCAATCTCTTCCCGCAAAATCTCTACCTTTTGCCATTCGTCCCATCTCTCGGCAAGCCCATCTCCTTCCAACATCCGTACAACTTCCGACATCTTTGGTCGTTCCATTGGAGATCCTTGCGTGCAAAGCAACGCCACTTGAATCACTTGTTCCAGTTCTCTCTCTTCGTACTTTGTCTGAAGATCTGGATCCACCAACATCTCTAGCTTCTTCTCCTTTAACAATCCTTTTACCTTAAACAACAACCAAGTATAATTCTGATGAGATTAGATTTCACTGTCACTCCAAATTGTTGGGATGAAATGGAAGTTCTTTTTTTTAAAGTTATACCCAGTCAAGCAACATGACGTCGTCATCATTTGCGAGCCGAGCAAGATCGAAAGCTCTTTGTCCAGTGATTAGTTCCAGAAGCATGATGCCATAACCGAAAACGTCGGTTTTCTCTGAAGATTTTCCCGTCGAAAGATATTCTGGAGCTATGTGACCAATTGTGCCACGGACTGCTGTTGTCACGTGAGTATCTTTGTAGTCCATTAGCTTTGCCAATCCGAAATCTCCAACTACCGCTTCGAATTCCTCATCTAAGAGGATGTTTGCTGCTTTTACATCGCGGTGAATGATTTTTGGATCGCAGTGATCATGTAGGTAAGACAAACCACGAGCTGAGCCTAATGCAATTCTCTTACGCATTGGCCAATCCAGCGGAGGCTGTGATGGTGGCCTTTCTGTATCATTTGTGTAACCATAAATACTAACCCGATAGAAATGTTCCTCTTTAAGATATGAAACCAACTGTAAAAAAGAGCACAGATTTCTTTTATCTTTACCTCTGAGACACGAAGCAACACTTCCGTTGGCCATGTAAGGATACACGAGCAATCTTTCGGTTGGTGTCATACAGAAACCTCGTAATCTCAAGAGGTTTCGATGAACTGCCATACTTATCATCTCTACTTCTGTCTGAAACTGGAGCTCCCCGCCTGGAGTTCGCTCTTCCTTCAGTCTCTTGACAGCAACAAGAGTTCCGTCTGCCAAACGTCCCTTATAGACTTTTCCGAACCCGCCTCTGCCCAGAATGTTCTTGTTGCTAAACCCGTCGCTTGCAACTTGTAGTTCACGCAACGAAAACCTCTTGAGCTGTCCCAGATGAACCTCTGGATCTTCTTCGGCTGCACAGAGGTTTTATAGTTAATACTTAACACAAACAAACCCTGCAGCTCAAAAAACAATGGCTTCTCTATTGACTTAATTAAACAGAATTTAATACGAATAATAAACTAACCAGGCACATCGAAGAAAATATCTAGTGGCTTTCTTCGCCGCCACCATGCAAAGGCTATCGCAGGAGCAGCAAACAGCAAAGCAGCACCTGCAGCTACTCCACCCGCTATTGCTCCAGTTATACCGTACCCACCTGAAATCAATTCAGACGCATCAAAAAGCTAAAACAATATCAATCTTGGTTGTATGTGAAAACGGATTCATAGAAGCAAATATTTCATCTTCTGTTTCCTATAATGTATAGGGAAAAGAGGCGGCTTACTCGGGGTGGAAACTGGTGGAGGTGGAATAAAAGGTGGAGGAGGTGAAAACGGAGGAGATCCAGGACATGGGTGACTTGTAACAGGTCCACAGAGGTCTAAGTTATTAGCAAAACTGCACAAGGAAATGAGAAATTCAGTTGCCAATAAGTTCAGACGCTGACATAAGAACTGATATAACTGAAAAACATTAGACATATAACCTGATGGGCGTGAAGAGTGAGAAAGAGCCATTGTCAGGAACAGAACCAGAGAGTTGGTTGTTTGATAGATCTCTGTGTCGCATTCATCAAAAATAAGTGCATAAACTCAATAAAATGGATTGAGGAAGGATAGAACAGAAATCAATGAAAGTTGCTGAGGAAACTCACAACACTTGAAGGGTAGTGATATTGGTCAGTGACATGGGAATTGACCCAGTGAGACTGTTGTTGTTAAGCCGGCTATTCTTGCGTGTAAAATTTCAGCAAAGATTCAGAAACTCGGACCACACTGCAAATTAGACAAGACTATATCTGGCCAGTGAAGCAAAAAAATACTCACAGAAACCTCAGCTTTGAAAGCTTTCCCAATGACTCGGGGATGGGACCAGTGAAGCTGTTTAAGTAAAGATCCAAGCTCACTAAGTTTGTCAGATTTCCAAGATTACTAGGAATTGGGCCAGTTATGTTGTTACTGTAAAGCTCACTGTAAGAAAAATTGCAAAAGAAAAAAACAAAAACAAAAAGTTGATGAGGACGATTACAAAAAGATATCTCCCGTGCGTCTTGTATCAAATCTTGGATTTCTTTTGTTAAAACATGATGTATAAGTGTAACTTACAGATACTGCAAATTCTTGAGCACACCAAGCTCTGGAACTAAATGGCCAGACAAATCTGCATTTCCCAAATCACTGTAGTCGACAAAATGAAACAAAAATGTCAGGAACCACACTGTGATTCAGAGTCAAACGAGAGGGATTAGTAGAGAGGTTTACACTCTTATGACGCTGTTCTCATTGTTGCAAGTGACGTGGAACCATGTACAAGGATTCACAAGCGTAGGATCCCAGCTCTGCAAGACATTATTGGGATCAACTAGAGTGACCCTTAATGTATGCAAGGCATCACCTGTAACAAATCTACAAGATTAGCATCAAGATGGTTTGAGTAACAATAGACAAGAATCTAATTATAAGAGACGTAATCAAAGAGGTCTCTATGGAGCTGGAAACTCATATGATAAAAAAGAAAAAGAAGTTTTTGATATCTAAAATAATTATAGATAAAAAGTGAAGTCTTTCAGAGAATGTTTGGCGACATCAATATTGAGCAGTACATAGTTCCAAGACCAACCACAAACAATATAGCATCAAGCTGTTACAGACACGACCACAGAATCACTCAGAGAGATTTTTCAACCCAAAGGGCAAGCCCTTTTCAATTTACGAAGTTGATATGAAAAGAAGAAACTTGGTATAATGATCTGAAAAAAGGAAAACAACAATGGGTTCACAGTAAAGAAGAACAATTTCAGAACATAGAAAGAACTAGTATAACCCTTCTATGTTCGAACACAAACATAACCATCAAAAGCATTTTCATAATCAAAATGCTGATGTTTTAATAGCGATCCACTCCATACAATGAAGAATAGAGAAACGAATTTAGAAAGTGACTTAATGTATCATCCACAAACCTTCCAGATTAGCAGAGGCAAACCACAATGAATGATTGGGTAGTAAGATGAGAGAAACTAAAATAAAAAGGACATAAGTCGTCTCCATTTCGGACAAGAATGCTAATCTGGAATCCAAACTTAACTCTTCAGATCCAACATCACCTCGAAGAAACCCTAAACCCAGAAATCCACAACATCAACAGAAAATCCCTAATTAAAAATCTCATTCATCGAACCTCAGCTTAAATCCCATTAGCAGTAAGTACTAAACAGAGACTAGAATCAAAAATGTTTAATTCTCCGGCTTTTTCGTCGTCTTCTTTTCTCAATCAGACCACACTAACACACACACTCTCTCTCTCTTACTTCAAAACAAAAAGTTGAAATAAATTCAAAAATAAAAAATGAAAATAGGTGCTTTAAGAAAATCTACGTGAAGTAATAATAACAAAAGAGCTTTATAAGAAATTCAGATTAAGCCGCAACACAACAAGCCTGCCAGAGAAACTATGATTAGTGTTGTTCGTCCTCTCCTTTTCTTCTTTTTTCTTATAAATAAAACTAGTATTTTATTTGTGAGTCCCTAAGAAATAGTAATAGCAGTATTTGTTTTGGATTTAAATCATAAACAGGCTTTATTTATTGGCATGCATTGCAGTGTGAGGAAGACGAGGAGGAATATAAAGTTGACCGAGCTGACCAAACTGCCCGGTTTTTGCTGGCAGTCAAAAAAAAAAAAAGAAAAAAAAGGTTAGCGCGAGAGATCTGATCATTGAAAGCGACGTCACTTGTGTTTGTATTTAATTAGTTGAAGCTCTTTAGGCTACGCACCCGTTTCTCCTGGTCAAACCTCTCTCTCGCCCCCACTTCTTTTTCTTATTATTATTTTCAAACTTGCTTTTAATCTACAAAAAAAATTTATTAAGATTCGCAAACCACATTTTTGATAAAGTAAAATTTTAAGAGTAAGGAATCCCTCACACACAATTATGATATAACTTGTTTACTTTTATATATAACTGTTAGTATTATTGATAACTAGTCAACGGAAAACTATTTGAGAGACTATAATCATTCAGAAAAAGAAAAGAAAATAAATTAATTAGCATAATCAATTCTATCTAATATTAGTATTTTCTTTCAATATTTTTTGTAGTATTTAGATCAACAAAATCCTATCCATAATCTAAATTTTTCTATTTTTTATCAAATGGACTATACCATTGTTTTTTTTTAAATCATGGAAAAGATATGTAAATACGAATATATAACCACTTATATTTTACAACAAACATTTTGTTATTGCAAAAGCTTCTAAAAAAAAAACAAACATTTTGTTATTGTTAACCACTTTTTCACTAAAATAGTAACTATGATAATGTAAATTAATTAGACTCAACAATCATAATAGTATTGAATACCAAAATTAGTTTGACCGACCACATAGTTCTTATCAATTAGTCTTCTTACAAGTTACAACGTAACTTTCGCAAGGAAGATAATAGATATAGAAGCCATTTTATTAAAGTTTTGTCAAACTATTGGTGGAAGAAACTGTAGAGAGACGGCGAGGACAAATTTTGGCCAAGTTCCACTGTGGAAGAGTGTGGCATGCTTGATATGACTTTGCTACTGTTGAACAATACAATTTAACAGAAACTTTGTCTTTTATTGATTTTTTTTTGTTTCCATTTTCTCTTTTTTTTTCTGCCATCTCAATGATATTGAAATTGAAGGATAACAACAATCCGAGAATACAATAGAACACAAAGAGACAAAAGAACGCATACAATCCTACAAAGCAGAGAGGATGAGATGATAGCGATCTTAGGATATCACCTAAATTAACAATGAATCAAATCTTTCAAACGATCTAAGGAGAATCCGCACAAACATCTTGAAAACGGAATTCTATGTGGACAATGATTTGAAAACAAAGCACGACTGTCTCTGAAAATGAAGATTCTCTTTCTCAATATTGCCAAGTCCGAATTTTCCCCCTGAGCTTGATATTATGAACTCACTCCTTCAGGTTAAATCCAAGACTACAAATTTCAACCCAAACCATATACAACAAAAGCTTTACCAGCCTAACAAAAGAAAAGATCACCCCCAAATAAACTAAAGCTTCATCCATCCTTGGACAATGAATTCTACAGGAAGAGGAGAAGACAAGTGAGGCATAAAACTTAATCAGAGGAAAAGATAAAGTAAACCCCAAACCAAAGCTAACCTATAAACGGATCTAGGCTAGAATACACCAAAAAAAACCACATAAGCTAGACTAAGCCGATGCAAAACTACGTCACGAGAAAGAGGAAGGTGAAAGGGAGAAACCATGTCAACGGAACAAGAAGACCACACCAACGGTCAAGGCCAAGATTCAGCAAGAGATCCACATAGACCGGTGGTAGATCTGAACGGTGACGCTCCGAGTCGCATCCAACCAACTTTGTCGAAACCAAGCCAAAACTAAGAGACTAAGACACCTGAAAAGAGACCAAAGCCCTATCGAAGGGAATACAAAAGAGGAACTTTCTCTCTCTAGTTTTCGTATTTCGCACACGTTCATTTCCATTTTCTCTTTATCTGGTGAATACTAGTGCAGAAAGTAAAATAAAGCAAAGCAAATGCATTTGTTACACTGTAAATATAACACGTTATATGCTTACGCCCATGTGGTGGACTTTTTATCTCGGAAATTGGCTGAGAAGTCCATTTGAGAATGTAATGTCTCATAACACCATCAATAAAATAGAAAATTTTAAAATATTTTTTAATATCTGAAAAATGTGATTGTACATTTTTACCCTCCTAATTTGTCACAAAACCTCCGATTTTGAAATTTTCCCTTTCTCTTTTCGTTTTCTTTTGCCTCCCCTTGAATCGTCACAGAGAAAAGAAAAATTGGGGTCGACGGTTACAATCTAGGTATGGCTAGAACTCGTTGGACGGTGAAAAGAAGAAATATAGCGACTCTGGTTGTAGAAGAACCATTATAAGAATTGCGGTGGTCGACAGAGAAGAGAACATCGGAGAAGAGAACACCATAGAAGAGAACGTCGGGGTAGAGAACGTCAGAGAAGAGAATGTCAAAGAAGAGAACAACGGAGAAGAATACACTAGAGAAGAGAAAGAGGTAGAAGAGAACGAAGTGAGGGCTGGAGGGAATGAAGAAGATCGTGAATGAGATAATGAGAAAGATGATGACCCAATGGTATACATCAATATTTTGATGTAATACAAATGCATATGAAGTAATACTGTTGATATGTCNATGCTTTTTAGGACCATTTTTAGAGTCATTTTCCATCCATATCATAGCATTTGCATCATTCTAGAGTCCTTTTAAGGTAATTTTCATCTTGTGCACTTGCATACCATACATTCTGCATATGGAGCGGATTTAGGTGTTT
>OVBA01002581.1:0-33280 GCA_900406435.1 Lepidium aucheri | reverse complement strand
TGGCAAAATTACTTCCTATTTACGAAAATGTAGTGTGGTTTTTATTAAACGATGCTTTATGAACGTGAATTATGGTGTGGTTGACTTTTTGTAGATCTTGGTTGACCTTGGCTGAGCTTTGGTGGAGCTGCGGTGGAGCTTGGTTGAGCTTTGGTGGAGCTTTGGTAGACCTTGGTAGACCTTTGGTAGACCTTTGATAGACCTTTGGTAGATCTTCGTGGTAGACCTACGCGAATTTTGTGCTGACGTGACACTTTTCATTAATGACATTTTCGTAAATACTTTTTTGTTTACAAATCCGAAAAGGGCAAAATGGCAATTAAAAAAACAAGAGTATTTGAGTAATTAATGATAATTTCACACTATTTGAGTCATTTACCTATAATTCCATCCTATTTGAGTAAATCACCCTATACAAAATTTCTAAAATTTAAGGGGATTCAATTAAATCCCTTTTCAGATGAATGAGTTCGCTATTGTGTAAGACTCCATGTGGCTGCTGATAAGTGGAGCATGAGCGTGACTATTAGCTACACACATGACTTCATTATGGGGAGACGTTAGATGTGACTAACATCGGTTTGCAGGACAGGCTTGGTGTACCATAGTCGAGATGTACTTGAACGTCTTCTGAGAAGTTTAGGAAGGACTGTGAATTTTCTGATAGGATACACCTTAGGTCTTCCAAGCTGCATGAGAGGCCATGGACGCTGCCAAAAAAAGTACATCTGCATGTACGAGGAGCCTTCAAGTGGTGCAGCCTTTGGTTTCCTCTACCGCAGTTACTGGTGAACTACTATAACAAACGGCGCATCTGTTTTTCACAACTATCCCCCTATAGTATTAGAAATATTATTGTCGCGTTTGTACTCGACGCCGAGGTGGATGTAGACATCAATATGCGCTTCTTTGATCATGTTATGAAGATAAACATGCAAAGAGATAATGTTGGAATGTTGCTGCTTGGACCCTGACCCATCCTCTAAGTTGCACAAGTTTCAGGATTATTACTTTTTTGTGAAGCGGAGCCCAAAGTCTGTCTACAATGTGGATCGTACTTATTATTGTATATGGAGCCCGCACTATGGTATTGTCGTGCTTGTTTGGTGGTCGAGACTCTTTGTCAAGAACACTTTAGCTCGCAAAGATTCGCTAGCTCTCATTATTTTTGTTTTGCATAGCCTCATCGTCGAGTTGAGCCGCCGATCTTCGATCAGGACTTTGAGAGGGTTAGATCCCTAGGGCGCATGTCGTGGAAGACAATTGTCGGGAAACTCCATGTTTGCAATAGCTTCAAAGTTATCCTAGGTATGCGGTCTCTTTTTTTCCGAAAAGCTCGACCTTATTTTTTCATCAGACAAGGAGAAGATGGCAAAACTAAAGTTGAACATGCAAAGGTACGCTACTGACCTTGAGCTAGATGTTTAGAGAGAGGTTGCAGGCTTGAGTATCGAGCGAGCACAACCTATTGCCGGAAAGCACTCGCCAGTTATTGGGGATGTGGTTAGGCAGGTTCCATCGTAGGTGGGCAGCATGATGTCTCAGAGCTTGCACATCTAGATATCTTGAAATTGATGGACACCTTTTCCGCCGAACCACAAATGGTGTCCTTCTCAATTGCATAGGCCTTGAAGAAGTTCAGAGCGTCCTAAAAGAAGTCCACGAGGGGTATGTGGAAATCACTCCGATGATCGGTCTTCACTTAGAAAACTTAAGACACTTTGTTATTATTGGCCAATTCTACAAACCGCCTACGACGTGCACACAATCAAATTTGAGCAGTGTCAACGACATGCTCCCATTTCCAACTAAGGACCTAACAAGCAAGGTCATGCCATATCTGTTTATGCGCTAGGCCATGAATGTCGTCGAACTGTTTCTACAATAAAGGCAAAAACATTTCACCAAGTGGGTCAAAGCCGAATCTTATGCCACCATAAAAGACAGGGACATCAAAAGATTCGTGTGAAAAACACAATATGTTGCTACAGCCTCCCTTACAAGATCGTCTTTAACAATGGCAATCAGTTCATCTTGGCTACAGTTGAAATTTTTTGTGCACGATGGAGTGTTCAACCTAAATAAGTCAAATCATTAGCGGCTATAAAAAGAGACTCGAAGAAAAGAAAGGCATCTTGTCTCATAGAAGAACTCCTAGGCGTTCAACTAGCATGACTCATTTTGCCTTTTTCCAAAGCATAGAAATAATGGTCCCTGCCGAGCTCACTGTCCCGAGTCTTCACGGACTAGCCTTCTCCACGGATGAGAACGCTAACCGAGAAGTATTTGCAAGCAGCCTCAATAACCTCGAGGAAGATAGAGAATTGGCTCGCTTCTGTTTCCAAAAATACCAGTAATAAGTGACCAAGTACTATAACGCAAAAGTAAAGGGGCATCACTTTGAGGAAGGCGACCTTGTCATGCGCAAGGTTTTCAAAAACACTGCTAAGCTCCACACAGGAAAACTTATATCATTTCAAAGATCGTCCGCCCTGGCATATCCAAATTGGCCACAATAGAGGGCGAGGAAATACCAAAAAATTGAACTCGATGAACTTAAAGTGCTTCTATCACTAAGCAAGAATGACACCATGCCGTACTTAACACTCAATCTCGACGACGTAGCTAGCCAATCTTTGTCTAACAATATATTAGAAAATTAAACTATGACTGAGTTAATCCCCACGAGGTACGTAAGCAACATTTAGGTACAACTATATCTTTAATAAAAATTTCATTTTATAACTTAAATATCTCAATCGTCGCATTAGCCGAACTTAGTCATGCATTTTAATCAGAAAAGAGAGTGGCTAAGTTCTCATCACTCAAAACCGAGGTCCACCTTGCATAAGCCAAGCTTACTCTCACAATTAGTTATTATTTTTTAATAATCACTACAAAAAATGTCTACATTAATAGCAAAGTATAATAGCATATTTTTGCTAAATTGCCATTGAACATGAATTTGTAATTTTGGTTATTATATAATAGCATTTGTTAAAAGCTAAGAAAAAATTTCACTAAGCGGAAATCTAAAATCAATTATTCAACTAAACAATTGATAAAAAAATTTATATTTTTATGTTCCCTCTTTTTCAAAAAAAGTTAAGTTATAACCATCTCATGCCTAACTCTCTCATATCCACAAATTGGAAGGAGTAGCCAAAGAAAACAAGGAGTCAAATTGGCGCTCAAGATTTTACTTGTGAAATTCCCTAGATTTCTTGAATCTCTTTTTTGTTACATCCCTCCTAAACTTTCCTTGAGATATCCATCTAGCCATCAGCATTCAGGTCCCCGAACCCGATTGAGTCGGATTTTTCTAGTTTAGGATATTTCGGGTTTACCTATATAAGATCTATTTTTGAGTATTTTTGTGGGTTTGAGTCGGGTTCGTGTAGTGAACTTTGGGTTCTGATCGGGTTCGATTCTTATAAAATATCCTATTTTGGGTCGGATTCGGTTTTGTTTCGGATTGGGTTCAGATATCCAAATTTTTTTTATTAATCTTTTAATCTAAATATTTTTTAAAAAAATTTAAAACAATTCTTTAAAAAACATTATTAAATTGAAAACATTAATATTTTAATTCTTTTATTATTGTTTTGGTTAGAATATAGTTATAATTTTTAATGTTTGTGTAATTAAAAGTATATGTATAAATAATTACTTATAAATATATTATATATTTTGGGTATTTCGAATACCCGTTTGGATTTTGGGTTTTATCCGATCGAGTTTGGGTACCCATAATCTCATAATCTAAAACCCATTTGGATATTTTGTAAATTTTGGTTCAGTTTAGTTTATGGTATTTCGGATCGGGTTCGAATTCGGATTCAGGTTTAGGGAAATATGTCGAGGGCTATATTGATCCATATATTTAGTCAACCATGTCATATTTTCCGCTAGACTCATTGAAACTTCTGATTTTTTATCCTTCATCTTTTATGTCAGAATCTTCTTCTTTTTTGCACCATTCCTACAGTCCAAAGCAGAAATCTCTTGGGCTTTTTTGTACCAAGTTTGTGTCGATGTTTCTGGTAATTTGTCTTTAAAAACTTTTTCTTCTTAAGCTTGCTTTGAATACTTATTTTTCTCAAAATCTTAGTTCTATACAATCAAGATGATTGAGGCAATGACGCTACCATATAATTATGTATTTCAAGCTTTGTATTTGCAATTTTTATTTCGGGTTCTTATATTCGATAAAATCCTAACTTGCTGATTGGGGTTCTTTTTCCAGGAGTAGATAGACGAAGAATATGTAATATTGTTTATGTTCTAGAGAGTGTTGGGTGAGATTTGTCACTCCACTGCTTTCAGTTTCCAAAATTTCTTGAATATGTGTCTTCTAAGTTTGCTGAGAGACGAATCTGGTCAATTGAATTTAAGAAATATTTAGTTATGGAATTTGATTTTCTTAGGATTGTAACCTAAATATCTTTGTAGAAACAAAAAAAACAATAGAAATTGAGATTTTTTACCATCTTTTTCAATTATTTTGTTTTCTTAAATTTGCTAAGGACCTATGATAACATGTAATACAAATTATCATCAACTTCTTTATGAAATCTGGAAGTGCTATAACAAAATCAGTAAAAGTATTTAAATATTGCTATGATATTTTAACTTATCAAAACATATATGAAACTGATATCATATGAGTAGTATCTACCAAAACTAATGATGTCATAACATTTGGGAAATCGCTATCTAATAGGTATCACAGCATAATAACCGCACTAACAATATACATTTTTGGTAGTGAATATATCTATAATTATAATCTTAATATATTAGTAATTTTAGATAAACATACTCTGACCAAAATAAATCTAAAATATTAGAAACTCTTAATTACATATATTAAAATCTAACCAAATTTGGGAAAATAATCTGAACATATTTCTTATGTTGCTTGATAATATTTCATTGTAAAATATTTTTATGTGTTTTTTTTAAATAGAAATACATATAAATTTATAATATGTGATGTTGGAGGTGAATCTTCGATCTTCCTCTTTGGTCCACTATCGATAAACCGGTCTGAAACATGCTAAAGTACCTCAAATTGATTGACAAGGAAAAACGTTCAAGTTGGTGTTTTGATTGGTATACTATCTTGTCAGAAGAGTAATTTTCTGAGATAATATCACGGTTCATCATGCTATCTCGGCAATTTATCTCATCTCAGAACATAAGAACTCAGCAGACACATCATCATGAAGCAAAATGGACAAATTTCTTTGCCGATACAGAATATTTCTGAAAATCCCACAAGAATCTTCTAGATAACGTCAAATCTAAATAGAATTACAATATTTCCTATCTTAGATCAATTGTAACAGCCTCTATTTAGTAAAAATAGAGGAATAGGTCTCCGAAAAGGGACCACATTTTTCATAATCAATATACAAGCAATTCAAAATAACTCTGCACTTTTATCTCTTCTCTTTGTTACCTTGTTAGACATAATCTTTACCCATTTCCTCTCTTGAATCTTAGAGTTGAATCTTGAACCTTTGTACTAGATCACACTCAAACATGTGACAAACTGACAATGATGTATATGTAGTACTATGTTACTTACTGTTTGATTCGTGTTTTTGTTAAATTTTAATGAAATTCTCAAAACTTGACTTTATACAGTTTATAATATTATTAAGTTGTTGAAATATCTTTATCTTATTTTTAATCATACTTTAAAATGTGTGATTAAGGAAAACCAACAAAATACTATCTATGAAACTAGTCTAACAATGTTTTACACTTGTTTACAAGTTTATTGAAATTCTATTATTTCGTCACTATACACCAATGCATTTTTTCGGTAACTGACTATCACTACAAAAAATTTGAGCTATTGTGATAATTGTATGGTTACTATGAATATTAGTAATAATTTGTGACGTTTTATGTATGATTTTTTTACCAATGTTATGTGCTACAAATCATTGTAACTCTATTCCATAATAATTTGTGATAAAAACGTTACTAATTTATTTGTCATAAGTATATTGTGACGTTTTGTGTTACCAATATGCATTTGTGACATTTATATTGTAATCATTTACAAATTGTCACAACTTCATAACAACATCTTTATATTGTAACGAAATATGTCTTGTTGTGATGAAATGTTTTTTTTCTTGTAATACACTAATAAATTGTCACATTGACATATCAACCGTTTTTCCAGTCGTCTATTAATATATTTGATTATGAAAATTCCACTTAAACGGTGTATATAATATATAATGCGATTTTTATATTTGTAATCATTTGGTGAGCGCTTCTCTTTGAATTATCTAACACACTATTCAGCTTGATATATAAACTTTGACATCCTGCCCAAGATATTTAGACCAATTTGAGCTTAAATTTTTTGATAAATTTGAGCTTAACTTGTCCATGTTGGAACAAAGTTGAATGGAAACAGAAACCAAAAACAAAGATTAAAGAAGTAGAAACAGATGAAGATCGAAGATGAAACAAGGTGGATCAAATAGCAGAGGCGAAGAAGAACTTCTGGATTTGAGCCGAGTATTCATCTGATTCCTGTGAAAGAATTGACACGAAAGACTGACTCCAACTTTACTCTGCAACACTTCCTAGTTCACGCTAAAGAAGAGTTTGAAACTAGAAAGAAGAGGGTTATATTCGAAGGTTTTTTAGAGAGAGAGTGAAACTAAAATATGCTCTCTCTTCTTCTCTATATACCTCTATATATACACCTCTTGTTGCCTTTATCTCAATATACACATAACAGAATCTGTTAAAACAGATTCATTCTTATCTTCTCTTTTTATTGTTGTGTTTATTCTGTTAATCAGTTAAACTCAATAAGCTCACGTGTTAAACATTTCTATCAATCTGATAATCAAAACTCCAATAATCTCCACCTTGATTTTCATATTGAGATATTACAACATTGATGTCTGAAAGACTTGAATCAACCTTTATAGTTCTCAACGAGAACAATATTTCTATCATTCAATAATAAGTACACACCCTTTTAGGATTCTACTTGAACATCAAGTATTTAGTCGGTAAATATTCTTTGAAAAGAATCCTTTCATTGACTCGCAAGTGACTAGCTTATGAGTTTATTATTTCAAGATCATTGATCTTGTTACCTTTTCTGCCACAAGTTAGCTTCTTCTTATGCAGTTTTGACCTTTTGAACCTGTGTTTCAGTTCAATGAATCACAAGGTAAGGAACTTTGAAGATTTTATCTCACTTTACAGAATGCATCAGACCCATTTTCTTTGATGTATTCAGGACCATACATCCACACAAAGGTTTCGTCATTGGGTCTGCTATATTGCTATCAGACTTCACGTATTCCAGAGACAATACACCAGTTTCTATAAAACTTCTGATGACTTTATGATGAGGACGTCGACCAGAAGACCTTGCTACTTGAAGCCATGGAGGTCCCAAGCATGCATGATGGACCAAGTACAAGATGTAAAACAAGTGTGCTAAGAGACAAGTTCAATCAAGGAATATGCAAGCTACTCGGACTCATCTCTTCAACCAAGCACTCATCGGAGCATACGTGCAAGTGGCTACTAGTTCAACCACCAACCGAGCAAATAAGGTAAGTATGTGTTACATAACTAAATTTCATGCAGGTGGCGCCAACAACTAGCTCCAACAACAAAAACACGCGAAACTTGAAGACTTGCCATGTTTAGAAACCGTGTGAGACTTTAATGAGTTTGATTTATTTTTATTTTGTGTTTAATTTTCATATCTTGTTCATGAATGTTGCACCATTCTAGCTTTTCATTAGTAGATTCTATTGCATGATCGTAGAGCATGATTTGCTCCATTTAAACCCGTTGAAGGCACAACAGATGAGCTATATATAAAGCTCCTTGCGGTCATGTAATTTTTAACCAAGTATCAATAAAGCTGAACAGTTTTCTTACAAAGAAAATCCCCTTTGCCGTCTTTATCTCTTTGAGGATTCGAGAGAAAGAGCCAAGATCAAGCTTTGTGAGGAGTCCAAGCTTGATCCGACTGAGATTATCAAAGGAATCATCACCCTCCTTTGTGGTTCTCATTCAACCATTTCCGCATCATCCATCAACCGATTGAGGATCGACTCTTGAAGTCTTCTCCACTAGTTTTATCATCAACAAGTCACAAGGATCGATCCTTTGAAGTCTTCTTGTGATCTTCTCAAATCCAAACCCACCACGAGGCGCACATCATCTGGTATCAGAGCCGAAAGGTTCCAAACCGGTAAATATGTATCGTGGCCAATCTCTCTTTATCTTTTTAGTTTTTGTTTTGATCATTTAAACTTTTTGTATTTTCGTCTTTAGAATCCGAATTCTTAATTCAATTCATCATTTCCGCGTTTAAATTTTTTTTTAAAAAAAAAAATTAAAAAGAAAAAGAAAAGAGAAAGAGTATCCGTTGAAGTTAAAAACTTACCATAAAATTCAAAAAGAAATCTCGTCCATTTACTTTGATTTTCTGCAAATTATTTGGTCATTTTTTTTAGTTTTTTCATCAAATTAATTTGTTAGATTCTTGATTTAATCTTGTTTGAAACTGATTAATTGTTTTAAATATTTGATTTAACAAGATTGATTTTCTTTGTAACGATGAATAAGGCCAACCAAGAAGGAACTACGCCGGCTGTGGACCAACTAGTCAGGTTCACCAACACACTCATCAACATTCAAGCGCAACTCACAATACTTGCAGCCCGCATGGAAAATATGGAGCGCTCGCCACCACCCACTACACACGCACCACCCAACCAGAACACCTCGCAGACTCCAGAAACCAATCCACCACCAAATGGATCACCGTTGCATGAAGAAGATGAGCATATGGAATATGATTCTGACGAGCAACCATTGCCATGCCATCCACGACACACGCAGCCATGACCTCATCAACCAAACCGGCATCAAAACCTGAACCATGAAGAAGAGAGGAGAAGACCCGGAGCTCATGCTCGTCACGAGCATGATCCGGACTGGCCGCGTCATGAGCATGATCCGGACTGGCCGCACCACCGAGACATGGACGCAGCAGCTCGGTACGTGGACCCGAAGCTCACCGCACCTACATTTGCTGGACGCATCAACCCGGAGGCTTGCCTAGATTGGGAACGACACCTAGAAAACATATTCGAATGCTACAAGTACCCTAGCCGGAAGAAGGTAGCCTTTGCCGCAGCCCAACTCACGGAGTCAGCCCTTGCATGGTGGGATCGTGAAGTAGCCGACCGAAGACGCCTACACCTTAGACAGATTACCACTTGGGAAGAGATGAAGCAACTAATAAGGAGGTGATATGAGCCATCCTATTATCACCATGACCTACAAAAGAGGTTCTGAAAGCTGTCCCAAGGAACCAAGACCGTTGAGGAGTATTATGACGAGTTCGAACTCCTTAAATATTGGCTAGAAGTTGAGGATTCAGAAAAAGCCCTAATGGTTCAGTTCATAGACGGATTGCAAGAACGAATAGTAGCTAAAGTGGAAACAAATCCGTACCATGATCTCCAAGAGGTGCTACACTTGGCCATTCAAGCTGAACAGCACATCAAAAGGAAGCACACCACACAGCCAAAATCCACATGGACCGCACCCAAGGCTAATGATTCCAACCACAAGAAGATTAAGATTGAGTCTCGATACAAAAATCCAAACGCATGGTCTAGCAAGCCCAACGAGGTACCAAAAACACCTCAAAATATTCGTACTCGTGATGTTACTTGTTTTAGGTGCCAAGGACATGGACACATGGCCCGGGATTGGCCAAACAAGCGTGTCATGATCATTACTGCCGATGGAGGGTATGAATCACAAGATGAGCTTGAAGATGAACCAGAGGAAATGAGTCCACAAATTCAATATCCGGATCATGGGAATGCTCTTGTCATCCGGCGCATACTTAGCACCATTGTGGATAAAGAGGACAAGATGCAAAGGGAAAACATCTTCCACACACGTTGTACCATCCATGAAANAGGTACATGGTGGAAAAACTCAACCTTCCAAGAACCAAGCATCCACACCCGTACAAGCTTAGGTGGTTAAACAACAAAGCTGAAGTCAATGTGGATGAGCAAGTCACCATATCTTTTAGCATTGGGAGATACCGCGACCAAGTAGTCTGCGATGTTATTCCTATGGAAGTTAGCCACATCTTACTTGGACGACCATGGCAATATGATAGAGAGGTGATACATCATGGCCGAACCAATCTTCACACGTTGGTACATGAAAAGAAGAAATATACACTTGCACCTTTAACACCGGCTCAAGTACGAGAAATTCAAAGCAAGCAAGCTAAGGAAGCCGTGGTTAAACGTTCTAATCTCCATGTTTCTTCACATTCAGTCTCTAAAGCTATTAATAGCCATAGTAGTGTGCTGCTCATGGTCTATAAAGAGTGTTTAGTGATAGGAACTTCCGAGACTATACTACCTAAGGAGATTACAAAACTTCTTGAACATTTCCAAGATGTCTTCCCGGATGAAATACCACCTGGTCTACCACCACTCAGAGGGGTTGAGCATCAAATTGACCTTGTGCTCGGTGCTCCACTTTCAAACAGGCCAGCATACCACATGAATCCTGAGAAGACCCGAGAACTTGAGAAACAAGTAAGCGAGCTGATGGAGAAAGGATATATAAGGGAAAGCCTCAACCCTTGTGCCGTACCTGTATTATTTGTACCAAAGAAGGATGGAGCTTGGAGGATGTGTGTGGATTACCGAGCCATCAACAACATCACCGTCAAATACCGTCACCCCATCCCACGGCTTGACGACATATTGGATGAAATATCCGGTGCATACATTTTCTCAAAGGTAGACTTGAAGAGTGGATATCACCAAGTTAGGATGAGAGAAGGAGATGAATGGAAAACAGCCTTCAAGACCAAGCAAAGCCTATACGAATGGCTTGTCATGCCATTTGGACTCACCAAAGCACCAAGTACATTTATGCGCCTAATGAATCATGTTCTTCGACCCTTTATCTCAGAGTTTGTGGTAGTATACTTTGATGATATTCTGATCTATAGGAAAAGCTTGGCTGAACATGTTTCACACTTAGACATGGTGTTGGATACACTTTGCAAGGAAGGTTTATATGCCAACCTTAAGAAGTGTGTGTTTTGCACTAATGAACTAGTATTCCTAGGTTTTGTTGTCAGCTCAACAGGTCTAAGAGTGGACCAAGAAAAGGTCAAAGCTATCCAAGAATGGCAAACTCCAACTACCATTGGATATGTGCGAAGCTTTCATGGATTGGCTAGCTCTTACCGAAGGTTTGTGAAGGATTTCAGCACCATTGATGCCTCACTCACGGCAATTATCAAGAAAGACATACCTTTCAATTGGGGAGAAAACTAAGAACAAGCCTTCCAACGACTTAAGGATAGCCTTACACAAGCACCGATACTATCTTTACCAAATTTTGATCTAACATTTGAAGTTGAATGTGATGCATCAGGACTTGGTATTGGAACCATGCTCACTCAAGGAAACAAGCCGGTGGCTTACTTTAGTGAGAAATTAAGTGGAGCCACACTCAATTATCCGACCTATGATAAGGAGTTGTATGCCTTAGTCTGATCCTTAGCAACTTGGCAACATTACTTGCTGGCCAAGGAGTTTGTCATCCACACCGATCATGAAACCTTGAAGCATTTGAAGGGGCAAACTAATCTGAAAAATAGGCATGCACGTTGGCTTGAATTCATCGAGACCTTTCCTTACATTATCAAATACAAGAAGAGAAAAGACAACATAGTTGCGGATGCCTTATCAAGACGGCACGCCCTAATCTCAACCGTGGAGGCCAAGGTATTGGGATTTGAATTCATTAAGTCACAATATGCTAATGATGCAGAATTTAAAGAGATATATGAAGCTTGTGGCCGTGGAGTTTTTGGCGACTTCTACCTTCAAGATGACTTCATATTCAAGAAGCAGAGGTTATGCATCACTCAAGGGTCCATACGAGAACTACTAGTTGAAGAAGCACATGGAGGAAGACTCATGGGCCACTTTGGAGTCAAGAAAACCTTGAGCACACTCAAAGAACACTTCTACTGGCCGCACATGAAGCGAAATATCTTTCGGTATTGCAAGAAGTGCACTTCTTGCCTTAGTGCAAAATCCAGGTCACATCCTCATGGTCTCTACTTAACTTTGCCTATTCCTAACACCCCATGGATAGATATTTCTATGGATTTTATCTTAGGATTGCCAAAATATCAAAGGAAGGATTCCATCTTTGTGGTTGTGGACCGATTTTTCAAGATGGCGCATTTTATTCCTTGTGACAAGACTAATGACGCCTCCCAAATTGCTAATATTTTCTTCAAAGAGGTGGTGAGACTGCATGGACTACCAAGGACCATAGTGTCTGACCGATACCCGAAGTTCCTAGGGCACTTTTGGCGCACACTTTGGTGCAAGCTAGGAACCAAGCTACTCTACTCAACGAGCAGCCATCCCCAAACAGATGGCCAAATGGAAATGGTCAACCGAACCATAGGAACCTTGCTAAGAACCACTGTTGGCTGCAACATCAAAAGCTGGGTGGACGCGTTACCATACATAGAGTTTGCCTACAACCGAGCCGTGCACTCTACAACCGGTCAAACACCGTTTGAAGTGGTATATGGATTCCAACCGCTGTCTCCTTTGGAACTCAAACCATTGGCACCACTAGAACAGATCAGCCAGGATAGAGACGCAAAAGCTGACTACGTCCGCAAGCTTCATGAGAAGGTCAAGGCCACTATCAACGCAAGAACCGCTAAGATCAATGCAAAAGCTGACAAAGGACGCAAGGAAGTCATTTTCAGCCAGGAGATTGGGTTTGGATGCACCTTAGGACAGAAAGATTTCCCAAAGAATGCAACCAAAACAAGAAGCTAGCACCACGAGGAGCCGGACCATTCAAAGTAGCCGAACGCATCAACAACAATGCCTACCGACTTGAACTTCCGGAGTATATAAAGGTACACCCCGTGTTCGATATTGCTGATTTAACACTTTATAAAGCAGGTGACACTAATCAGGAGATGGAACTTCTTCAACCGGGAGGGAATGATGAGGACATCGACCACAAGACCTTGCTACTTGAAGCCATGGAGGTCCCAAGCATGCATGATGGACCAAGTACAAGATGTAAAACAAGTTCAATCAAGGAATATTAAAGCTACTCGGACTCATCTCTTCAACCATGGACACCAACCAAGCACTCACCAGAGCATTNGGACACCAACCAAGCACTCACCAGAGCATTCATGCAAGTGGCTACTAGTTCAACCACCAACCGAGCAAATAAGGTAAGTATGTGTTACATAACTAACTTTCATGCATGTGGCACCAACAACTAGCTCCAACAACAAAAACACGTGGAACTTGAAGACCTGCCATGTTTAGAAACCGTGTGAGACTTTAATGAGTTTGATTTATTTTTATTTTGTGTTTAATTTTCATATCTTGTTCATGAATGTTGCGCCATTCTAGCCTTTCATTAGTAGATTCTATTACATGATTTAGAGCATGATTTGCTCCATTTAAGCCCATTGAAGGTACACCCGATGAGCTATATATAAAGCTCCTTGCGGTCATGTAATTTTTAACCAAGTATCAATAAAGCTGAATATTTTTCTTACAAAGAAAATCCCCTTTACCGTCTTTATCTCTTTGAGGATTCGAGAGAAAGAGCCGAGATCAAGCCTTGTGAGGAGTCCAAACTTGATTGGACTGAGATTATCAAAATAATCATCATCCTCCTTTGTGGTTCTCATTCGACCATTTCCGCATCATCCATCAACCGATTGAGGATCGACTCTTGAAGTCTTCTCCACCGGTTTTATCATCAACAAGTCACAAGGATCAATCCTTTGAGGTCTTCTTGTGATATTCTCATATCCAAACCCACCACGAGGTGCACATCACTTTATGTCTCAAACGTATATGTCTCTTTTTGCGATTGAACAACTTGTTCATATACACTGCAATCGCAGCTTTAGAGTCACATCTCATTGAGATAGAGGGACATTCTTTCCCAACCATTAGAAGGTTAGCTAAAAGCACTCTCAGCCATTCAGCCTCTTGACCTGGAAGTTCCAATGCCACTAACTCCAATTCCATGGTAGATCTTGCAATACATGTTTGTTTCTTAGACTTCCAACATACTGTTCCTCCACATGTTGTGAACGCATATCCACTAGTTGAATTCACTCCATCATTATCATTTATCCAATTAGCATCACAGAACCCTTCTAACACGCACGAAGATCCATCATAACAGAGTTTTCAGATCCTTTGTCCCCTTCAAGTATCTCAGCAGTCTGTCTATGGCAGTCCAGTGCTCTTTACTTAATCTCTGAGTTTATCTGCTTAGTCTACTTACAACATATGCTATGTCAGGCCTCGTATAATTCATCAGATACATTATGTTTCCAATGATTCTAGCATACTCCCCTTGATTCACATTGTTTCCTTCATTCTTCTTCAGATGAGTTGTTGAATCATACGGAGACTTAGCAGGCGTTTTACTCCAATAACCAAAACTTCTCAGAACCTTTTCTATGTAATGAGTTTGATTTAAACTGAATCCCTTCTCAGACTTCTCTACTTTAATTCCAAGGATCACGTCTATTTCTTTCAAGTCCTTCATGTTAAACTTTAAGTTCAGATATTCCTTGGTTCTGTTGATGATCTCTATTGTTGTTCCTAGCAACACCAAATCATCTACATACAAGCAGATAATTACATAATCTGCTCCTTTTAGTTTGCTGAATATACAAGTGTCTCCACTGTTAGATTCAAACCCAAATTCCTTAAGGGTTAAGCTAAATTTCTCAAACCACTGCTTTGGTGCCTGTTTAAGACCGTAAAGATACTTTTTCAATTTGCAGACTTTATTGTCCTGTCCTACAACAATGAATCCTTCTGGCTGAGTCATGTATATCTCTTCAGTCATATCACCTATCAAGAATGTCGTCTTTACATCCATCTGATGCACAATGAGATTATGTGCAGACGCTAATGACAATAACAATCTAATACAGGTGATCTTTGTCACAGGGGAAAACGTGTCGAAGAAGTCTAAACCATGTTTTTGACTGTAACCTTGGACCACCAATCTTGCCTTATATTTGTATATGGTACCGTCTGCCTTCATTTTCCTTTTAAGAATCCATTTGCATCTTAAAGCTTTGCTTCCTATTGTCAGATCTACTAGTTCCCATGTGTGATTTGTGATGACAAAATCATATTCATCGTTTATCGCTTTTTTCCAGAATATGGCTTCCACTGATTTCATGGCTTCTGAGAATGAACTTGGATTTTCATCAAGCAAAAATTTGTAAACAAATTCGTCACTTATCTCTTTATTTTCTACTACGAAGTTTGTAATGAAATCATCACCAAATTCCTTTGTAATCTTCATTCTTTACTCCTTCTTAGTTCTGCAACTTCAAGCTCCAATTTCTTTTCATTCCTACAGAACTTGAGTCTTCTGTTTTCTCTGTTTCATTCAATTTCCTAAAAGGAAATGTATCATCAAAGAACTCTACATCTCGTGATTCCATCACATGTCCAAGAGTCTTTGAAACTGGATCAAAAGTGAGACAACGGTAAGCCGCATTGTTTTCTGCATATCCCACAAAAACTGCATCAATGGTTTTAGAACCAATGTTTGTTTTCCTAAAACTTGGCAATCTAACTTTAACTAAACAACCCCAAACTCTCACGAAAGACAAGTTCGGTTTGATTCCTTTCCACAATTCATATGGAGTATAAGGGATCCTTTTGTGAGGCACTTTATTCAGTATGTAGCAAGCAGATAGTATAGCTTCTTCCCAAAGAGAATCTAGAAGTCCTGAACTCAACAACATAGCATTCATCATGTTTTTCAACGTCCTATTTTCCTTTCTGTGATCCTGTTTTGCTGTGGTGAGTACAGAGCTGTCCTCTCGTGAATGATCCTTTCTTTTAAAAAGAAGTTTGTAAGAGCTTCACACTTGTACTCTCCTCCTCTGTCTGATCTTAGGCGCTTGATTTTCGTTTCCAACTGGTTTTCAACTTCTGCTTTATATCTCACAAACATGCCATACGCTTCATCCTTAAATTTCAACAAGTAAACTTTAGCAAACCTTGAGAAATCATCTATAAACGTGACATAGTACTTCTTTCCTCCTCTACTGCAGGTATTTTTGAAGTCTGCAAGATCTGAGTGAATCAAGTCTAGAAGATGTGAAGATCTTTTTGTTATATTTGCAAAAGATTTTCTACTATGTTTTGCTTCAGCACAGATCACAGATTTTGGCAGATGATTCTTAATTTTATTAGGTATAAGATCTGCTTTACTTAGTCTTTTTATGGATAAAATGTTGAGATGTCCTAGTCTCTCATGCCACACGTTTAAATCACAACACAAGTAAGCAGAATCTACCCTTTTCTCATTATGATCTTCAAGTACAAAGAAGTTTCCTTTACAATATGCTTTTCCAACATATTCACCATTATTAGTCAACACACTTTTACCTGATTCAATAGTCTGTTTGATACCTGCAGCCATTAGAAGTGCACTTGAAATCAGGTTCCTTCTCATCTCAGGCACGAAAAGAACTTTGGTCAGAGTTAATGTTCTTCCTGATGACATTTTCAACTCCACCTCACCAATCCCTGCAACGTTTAACGCCCTAGCATCTCCCAAAAACATTGTATTAGCTGTCCTTTCTTCAAGAGTTTTAAAAAGACTTTTCTGATTGCAAATGTGCCTCGTTGATCCTGAGTCAATGATCCACTCAATAGAGTCTGTTGCAGCAAATACTTCTGTTAACATAGCCACAAAGTTTTTTGACGACTCCTCTTTGCCTTTTTCATCAGACTTGTTCTTTGATCCATCCTTTGGTTGTGGAGGAAGCTTACAATCCTTCTTCTTGTGTCCTAGTTTGTTGTACTTCCAGCATTTAAACTTTTTCTTAAACTTAGTGGTCTGTTTCACCTGATTCTTCTTCTTGGAACTTTTGTCTTTGTTTTTAGTGTTCCTACCAGAACTCTCCACCCAGTTTGCATCGTATTTATTAGAGAAAGATTGAGAATTGACACTCACATACATTTGTTGGCGTCTTTTATCATTATGTCAGAAATCAGTTCTTCAAGACTCATCCTTTTCTTCTCATGTTTAAGTCTGGACCTGTATTCACTCCAAGATGCAGGAAGTTTATCCACTAGCACTAAGGCTGCAAGTTGATCATCCAAAATAATCCCTTCTGATTGAATTCTGGACACAATCACTTCATATTCATTAAGTTGATCAAGAATTGACGAGTCTTCCTTCATTGTGAACGAGCTCCATTGAGACGTTATAAACTGCTTCTTCCCTTGATCTTCTGCTCCATATTTTTTCTTCAAGCTCAACCAAATCTCCTTAGCTGAATCAATTTTGACACAGATATCGAAAAGTTTTTCAGATAAGTTTCTCAGAATATGACCTCTGCAAATTTTGTTATGTTCTTCAAAGGATCCATCTCTTTTATTTCTCTTTGGCGCAGATTTTTCAGGCTCTATAGATTTAATCATTCCATCTGTTGCGTACGCTGAGTCTGTGACTTTTATCTCCACTGATGACGAGTTGTCATCTATGAGAACATAATCGACATCTGCTTCTTGGAAGAAGAAAATAAGTTCTTCGCTCCATCTTCTGTAATTTGAACCAATCAGAGGCTGAAGCTTCGAGAGATCGGCACAATTGGATTCTTCATCGTTCAAAAACACCTTTCCAACAAGATATACTCGGCTCAAAATTGTTGGAACAGAGTTGAATGGAAAGAGAAACCAAAAACGAAGATTGAAGAGTAGAAACAGATGAAGATCGAAGATGAAACAAGGTGGATCAAATAGTAGAGGCGAAGAAGAACTTCTAGATTTGAGCCGAGTATTCCTCTGATTCCCGTGAAAAAATTGACACGAAGGATTGGCTCCAACCTTACTCTGCAACACTTCTCTGTTCACGCTAAAGAAGAGTTTGAAACTAGAAAGAAGAGGGTTATATTCGAAGGTTTTTTAGAGAGAGAGTGAAACTAAAATCTGCTATCTCTTCTTCTCTATATACCTCTATATATACACCTCTCGTTACCTTTATTTCAATATACAGATAACAGAATCTGTTAAAACAGATTCATTCTTATCTTCTCTTTTTATTGTTGTGTTTATTCCGTTAATCATTTAAACTCAATAAGCTCACGTGTTAAACATTTTTATCAATCTGATAATCAAAACTCCAACAGTCCAATGTATATCAGTTGTCTGAATTGATTTTTGGAATTCGCTTTCATAAGATAAGCCTGATGATACTCAGTGATGACATATGTGCACTCATCATATATAGTTTCTAAGGTTCGAAGAATAAGATCTTTAGACATATTTTCTAATTTATAATTGTAATCCCTTGATATTTTACATAGTTTGTCTGTATACGTCATGTGAAAGTGAAAGAGTTTTGAATATACTGAATATATTATAAGAAACTTTGTTCTTTTACATAAAAAAGAAGAAGACAATAAATATACAACGAGGTATTATAAATTAATCATTCAAATGGTCAAGTCAAACCAACAACTTGAGAAAATAATGTAATGTCAACTTGAGATGTCTAATATAATATAGTATTTGATAGTAAACACGTAATATGGAAACATATAAAATTAACCGCCATTACTCTGAGTCTGAGCATCCAACTACTTGTCATTAGAAAATAAAATAACCAACATTATAAACAATTTAGGTGATAAAAAATTTAACGTCTTCACGTCAAGTTAAAAACATTAAAGGTTAGAAGTCTTCGTCAGGTGAGATTTTTGTAATAAGAAAAAGTTAAATAGCTTTCAAACTATGCTACATATTCTAATTATTACAATCTTTGGAATATTCCTTCAAAAAATGGAGTATTTTTAAGTTCATTAGTACCTACTGATTTAATCAATGTTTATTGTAGATAACCAGATTTAAAAAAATTGAAATTTTTCTTATGCATTCTCTAAAGTATCTAAAAAATAAAATAATAAATTTTTTAATAATTTGGATAGAGATTCAAAGGATATTTTCTGCACTGCCAATGCAGAGATAAATTTCATCGCACATCCAAATGGACTTTGGGAGACATTGGTTAAGCCTACTATTAAGTGATAAGAGCTTCTCATGTGTTCGGAGCTTTGTTGATGGCTCTTAGAAAGATTTTGAGTACTTTTTAAGAATTAGTTGAAACTATTTTTTAGATTCTTGTGGATGAGCGCCTAAGAGTGCAAGATGAGTCTTCTAGTGCTTATCGCATTTGCAAATTAAATCCAAAGCGCTCCTCTGAGCTATGAGGTCTCTTCTTGTTTGGAGATTCAAGAGGTACATTGTGCAACTGATTATGCGTAGAAAATGGTGGCTACCCCAGATATTTGGCCAACCTTTCCATAATACTTGGAAGAATATGTCGGACATAAGACTTTCTCTCCTTCTCGCTTCATCAAACGCCAAAAACCCTCGACAAAAGGATAGATTAGTTAGCTAGGAGTATTTGTAATTTATTTAGAAATTGTTACTGTGAACTCTGAAGGACCTAAATCTAACTTGAATCAACAATCGCTTTGAAAATGATTAAAGGAATTTGAAAACAGAGAACACACAAATTTAACGAGTTTGATTCCAAGGTGGAATCTACATCTCGCCAGAGGTCAAATAAGCTCCGATTTCACTATTATTTTTTGTTGTTTTCTTGCTCAAAACTCAAGCTACAACAATGGTGAAACACTTAGAAAGAAACTGAACTCAAACCCAACTCACTTCTCTCAACCGATTCTCAATGCATCCTTTTCACTCACCAACCCCAAACAAAAAGAAGAAGAAGCTATTTATCGTTTAGTCTAACTGATAACAACCTAGTAACTGACTTATTGCTTCAGCTTCTTATCTGATGAGCATGGATATTTTACAAACCTCTCGTCCTCGCTTTAAGACTAAAATAAGATGATAGACAATAACCGGATCTGATAACCGAGATCAACATTCAAAATTAAACCAATGTAAACTTAACCGAGATCCTCTGAATCCCTTAGAGTTTCTCATATACTTAAATATCACCTGATCTCAACTATACTTCAACAGTTATTTTGTAAAAAAGTATGTCTCATTCAGTTGAAAAGTTAATATAATTTATATGTTCAAAAAGTATGCCAACCTTTCGAGAATATTTGGAAGAATATGTGAGACTCATAAGACTTTTCTCCTTCTTCTCGCTTTATCAAATTTCAAGAACCCTAGATAAAAGGACGGATTAGCTAGGTAGGAGTGTTCGTTATTTATTTAGAAATTGTTATTTTGTAAAAATATATGCCTCATTTAAAAGTTTATATAATTTATATGTTGAAAAAAATTATTACAATATTCTTGTCCTAATTAAATGAAATTTGGTGTATATATATCTAAAACTTATACATAACGCTTTTTCACCAGAACTCGATTAAAAAAATTATATAATTTTCATATGATATTATTTAGGAATTTAATAAGATTTAAATAGAGTTTTGTCTATATAATTGTTTGAGAAAAACATATGTATCCATAAACAAAACAAATTTTTTTTTTCAAAGGATTATATATCTATCTTTAATATTTGTAATCAAAATTAGATTCCAAAAATTTGCATAATTTCGGATATATGATCATTTAATAGAAAAACTCATTATTTTGAGTTTAGCGACTCGTAGAATGAGCTTGAATCAATAATTATCTGTGTTCATGCTAATTCATATCAGTTTTTTTATCTGTTAGTTGGTTTAAATTCATGTAAGTTGTGTATTAAGAAATCGAGTTAAGAGGTGCTAATAGAGTCAAATTAAGATTTGTTAGCTAATTTGTATAGTGTGTGTTGTTGTTCTTATTAGCGCGGATCTATTGATGATAAAGCGCGTACAAACTCGCTTACAATGAATTAAAATAATAAAACAAAACAAATATATAAAAGCTTACAATGAATTAGGAAAACTAGCTTGTTTTGATTTCATTCGGTTATAGAAACGACTTTATTAATTTCCTTAAAAAAACAATTAAAACTTTCAATTTCTTTGACCGTTGATTTAACGTAGCATTGAAGCATTCTCAGAGAAGACGCTGGATTTTCCAGATATCATTTTCTTGCTCGGAAGAAACTGATACAAGGAAAGTCTGATTCATTATTACAGATTGAAGATTCAAAGTTGGAGAAAAGAAGAAGAAGAAGAAGAAGAAGAAGAAGAAGAAGAAGAAGAAGAAGAAGAAGAAGAAGAAGATAGGAGATAGGATATAGGCAAAGTTAGTTATTTGTGTTTACTTTGGTCTTCAATGGCCGTAGATTTATAACGGATAACTTTCAGTTATGATATTGAAGTGAAGCTCTTACAGATCTGAGGTTATCGCATTTTCTATCAAATTGTATAATCTCAGTGATCTGATTTTGCGTGAGTGATCTGGAATTTTGGTGGAAGCAAGTAAATTTGTGGTTTTTCTGCTGAGCTGGTTGATTTTCACGATCTGGGTTTGATCTATTATTACATCGTCTCTCTGCTTTGTCTTCAAGCTTGGTGTTTCGAGTAATTTAGGGTTTAATCAAAGAGATAGCTGTGTGTGATCTCGAAAGTTGCTACTTCTTCACGTTACGTGTGTTTTGGTTGGTAAAGTTTGGTGCTTTCAGGATACAGTCATACTCAAACTCTGTGGATTTCAGGTTTTAGTGAATTTATCGATCATCTCTGCTCGTTTCTTGTGGCAAAGATTTCAAATTTTGATGATATAAGTAGATTTGTTGATCGCAATTTACATGGCAACAACACCGGCACAGCCTCCAATTACAATTTCTCCACCGCCGTCTCCTCCGGTGGCTTCACCGCCACTGGACAATTCTCCTCCAAGTAACAATGCCACTTCACCATCAACACCGGCGATATCACCACCAGTAACATCGCCGCTTCCTCCATCAGCCCCGCCACCAAATGGAGCTCCTCCTCCGGTTACAACCTCACAACCACCACCACCACCAAATGGAGCTCCTCCTCTTCCTCCACCACCGCCACCAGTGATCACTTCACCTCCTCTTTCAATTGCACCGCCACCACCATCCCCATCGGCGCCACCGCAAGCATCTCCTCCGCCTCCATCACCTGTATTAGTCCCACCATTACCTTCTTCTCCTCCACCTCCTCCTGCATCTGTTCTTCCTCCACGGCCTTCGCTTTCACCACCAATTTCAGAACGTTCTCCTCCTCCGCCCTCCGGACGTCCCACTCAATCTCCTCCTCCTCCTTCACCGCCTTCAGACCGTCCCACTCAATCTCCTCCTTCTCCTTCACCGCCTTCAGAACGCCCCACTCAATCTCCTCCTCCTTCTCCACCGCCTTCAGGGCGCCCCATTCAATCTCCTCCTCCTCCTTCAGACCGCCCTATTGAATCACCTCCTCCTCCTTCTTCTCCTTCATCACCTCCAGAGCGTCCTACTCAATCTCCTCCACCACCTCCCACTAGAAGTCCAGTTCCACCAAATTCTCCACCATCTTCAGATTCTTCTCCATCTCCACCTTCTGCTTCCCAAATACTGGTCCCAGGTTCTGGCAATCCATCTCAAAACAATCCTTCTCTTAGTCCTCCTGATAGTCAAAAATCAACTGATGGTAGTGGAATTGGTACTGTTGCTGTTATTGGTATCAGTGTCGCAGTAGCGCTTGTGGTATTCAGTCTTCTTGGAGTTTTTGTCTGGTGCGTGAGGAGACGAGAAAAACGCCTTTCAGTTGTTAGTGGTGACTATGCTACGCCATCACCAATGAGCTCTACCGCAAGATCAGGTATACATTTTTAGGAATTTTTTAAAACTGTTTCGTTAACATGTTAGACTTATGTTACATTTTGAGTTAAATGCTTCTAGTGTGTGATTTTCATATACTTCTGTCCAGATTCAGCTTTCTTTAGGACGCAGTCATCTGCACCGGTTGTAGAAGGAAAGCGTTCGGGCAGTCATCATTCATATATCTCACAGTCACAATCTGGTGGCTTAGGCAATTCAAAGGCATTATTTTCCTTTGAAGAACTTGTGAAGGCAACAGATGGATTTTCACAGGAAAATTTATTGGGTGAAGGTGGATTTGGTTGTGTATATAAAGGTATACTACCGGATGGGAGAGTAGTTGCTGTGAAACAACTCAAAACTGGTGGAGGACAAGGTGACCGAGAGTTCAAAGCCGAGGTTGAGACTCTAAGCAGAATTCACCACCGCCATTTGGTTTCCATTGTCGGACATTGCATCTCTGGTGACCGCAGATTGCTCATTTATGATTATGTTCCTAACAACGACCTTTACTTCCACCTTCATAGTAAGTAAAAACATGCCTGAGATTACAGTTAATAATTATAAACACCACTGAGACTGAGACTGAGACTGAGACTATCTACTACGTCTCCTAAACAGCAGCAAGTTCTGTTCTGGACTGGGCAGCACGTGTTAAAATTGCCGCTGGTGCAGCTCGTGGAATAGCTTATCTCCATGAAGATTGTAAGTTTTTAATTTTTAAGCTACATAGTTAAATCTCTTGAATCATGTTTTCTACATCCACCATACCTCTTCAGAAAAAGTTTCTAAAGTTAGAATCTAGGAGGACCACATTATTCGAAGAACTAGTCTTAGTGGTATTTGGCTATTCTTACTAAATTCTCTATTGTCAGGTCACCCGCGTATCATTCACAGGGATATTAAGTCGTCTAACATTCTTTTAGAGGACAACTTTGATGCTCGGGTACAGCATTAGTCTCCTTAAGTGGATTTTTCCAGGTGCCATTTACACTGTGACTTATACAGTATTTGATCTGTAGGTTTCTGATTTTGGTCTCGCAAGATTAGCTCTTGATTGTAACACTCATATCACAACACGAGTTATTGGGACATTTGGGTAGGTTCTTGCCTTGTTTAATTAGAAGGGCACAAGATAGAGTGAACTTGTAATGGCATGTGGATGATATCTTTCATTTTATCTACTTCAGCTACATGGCTCCTGAATATGCATCAAGTGGAAAATTAACTGAGAAATCGGATGTATTCTCCTTTGGAGTTGTTCTGCTCGAGTTAGTCACTGGACGTAAACCGGTGGATACATCCCAACCTATCGGAGAAGAGAGCCTTGTTGAATGGGTATGTCTGATATCTGAACCTCACTTAGAATATAAACCATTTTCATCAAATCCTCATGCCATTGGATCTGTGCATTATTTCTTCTCAGGCTCGGCCTCTGATAAGTCATGCCATCGAAACCGAGGAATTAGATTCTTTAGCAGATCCCAAGCTTGGAGGCAAGTATGTGGATTCTGAAATGTTCAGAATGATTGAAGCAGCGGGAGCCTGCGTGCGCCATTCAGCAGCCAAGAGACCTCGGATGGGACAAGTACAAACATATTCTTTCTTCTTTCCTTAACTAGAGTTATCTGCTTAATCTTTAGAAGGAATCTTGAAATATATTGCAGATTGTGAGAGCTTTTGAAAGTTTAGCTGGAGAAGACCTCACCAACGGGATGAGGCTAGGAGAAAGCGAGATCTTTACCTCAGCTCAGCAGTCGGCAGAGATCAAATTGTTTAGAAGAATGGCATTTGGTAGCCAAAACTACAGTACAGATTTTTTCACACATAGTAGTTACAATAGCAGAGACGAAAACGTGTAAATATCATACACAGATTGTTTTTCTCTCATCATTCGAGGTGACAACCCAGTTTTGTCTTTAAAACTCCTCATTTTCTCGCCTCAAACCCGCACAATTTGTTCTTTCATACTGTAATTACGCAGAGTGGGTTTTCATCTAAAAGAAAGCTTGAAACAGTAAGACTCTTCCTCTGCTTTTGTTTGTTTTTATCAAAATTTTGTCATGTGGTTTATATAAAAAGACTACCAATACGCTTTGCAGAAACAGAGGATGATTACAGAGGAGCAAGTGGTTGAACAGAAAGATGATAAAGAGAGATAGATGGGTAAATACTTATATTCTGGCACAAGAGAAGCTTCGTTTCTTACATGAAAGCTCTTTTGTAACAATCTTTTTAATACTTATATCTCCTTGCCATACTGAATTAATAAAAATCTCTCGTTTTGTCATTTGTGTGTTCATCTGGCTCAGTTTTTAAGATAGGGAAAGACTGATTTGCCCTTGTGAATCACCGAGGTGAAGAGTAGTAGAATCAAAGAAAAGGAAAGATTGTTAGTTGGTTTGACGTCCAAGATTTCTAATAAAAGCGTCTCAAATCAAATCACATGTGATTCCATTGTGTGTGCAAAAGCAAACACATGGGTCTTGCTTTGCGTTGCATTTGTTGATACCAATATTGGCAAGGAACATATTCCTTTGACACAATCTGATGTCACCTCTTAAGTTCTGTTTTCTCCATTTCCTTCCTATCTTTGTTGTTACCGTAATAGTTCTCTGATGCATCAAGCACCATGGAAGAAAATTGTGGTGCTTTTGCAGCAGATTGTGTTATCCTCTGTTGCTGCTGCGAGTGCTTTATGCTACAAGTCTTTATCTTCATCTTTTTCAAGGTTCCTCGTAAACTTGCTCAAAAGATGAAGAGATTTCTGACCAGGAGGCACCGTGAAAAGAAGAGAAGAGACGCCTTCGTACCAATAAAGGAGGATGATTGCAGAGAAGAGCACATTTCTGGTGATGGCTCAAGATTGAGTTGCATGGAAGATATTGAGGAGATGTTGGGGGAATTTTCCATGAAGGGAGAGTTTGTGTTTGGGAGTTTCTGGAGACAAGGAGACTCTTCAGATGATTTGGATTTGGGAAACTCACAATACGAATAGCTAATTACAGACATCATCATTCCTTGTCATTGCTCATTGCACAAGATGTCTTATTAGATTCAAGAATGCAAATAATGAAACGTTGAGAGGACTGAAACACAGGGGTATTTAACTTTACCCATCTATGATAGATATATTCTCCATTTTCTCTAGAATTGAGAAGGACACTAAAAGTTAAGAGGACTAAAGGCAATCTTGAAAGAGCAAAAGAAGGGAAAAGACACTGGCGATCTCAGTACTGGAACTCTGATGTATAATCTTCAGCTGTTCCATAACAGAATTCACTGGACATAACCGGTTTTTTCTGTAAGATCTCATTTCTAAAACAGGCAAGGCAGCAAGAATCAGAATGTACAACAATTGGTTAAACAGCCTTCATCGATCCTGTCTGAAGCAAGAAAGCTTCTTGCTTCCATATATTTATGCTTCTATATACGTCCTGCAGAGCCAGTTGAAAATGAAAAAATCATTCAAGAGGAGGACAGGTTGATATTTGGTTAGAAACGTTGTCATCATTCAGGCTCAGATCTCCTCACTGATCTTTTCTTGGCCTCTACTCTGGCAGTGAATCCAACCGTTGTAGGTCTTATCGATCTTTGCCTCACCATATCACAGTACTCAGGGTCGTTACACTGACCATCGTACCTTAGCCACTGTATCATACCATGGTACATTGGGAAAAAGCTCATCTGAATTGCAGAGTAGATGAAGTATGGCATCAACGTTGTTACAACCACAAAGAGTGTGATGAGCCAGTAAGAAAGTGAAGGCGCCAGAGCTTCAACGAAGACTTTATATGCACCCGTTGATATTCTTGCTGGAAGTTCTCCGTATACCGTTATGAAAAGATACCAAACAGCGATGGAGCCCCAAATCACAATGTGCTGGATCAGAGTGAAGTAACTGATAGCCAGTGCCATTTGCAGATTCACAACCCAAACGATGCATGTATACATAATCCCACCTAGGATTTCTCTTCCCGCGGTTTTTCCATCGTGGTTGAATATTTCAGATTGGAGAGAGCTTTTGCAGAGGAAGAAAATGATTATTGCACTGTAGAATCCATTGAACATCCAGCCAAGTATCCTGCGCCAGCTGAACAGAACATTCTGCACACCTTCTTGGTATAATAGCGGGAACTGTAAAACCAAGAAAAAAAGGAAGAATTTGACACAAATTGTTTGACCGGTGAGAAGATTAAGTTGTTGTAACACAATGAAAAAGTGTACCCTTAGGCAATATCGTGCAGAAACATCCTGGTCGAAGACTCCAAGAGCAATAACCGGAAGGGACGAGAAGAAGACATTATAAAGAGATAGAAACCAGTCATTGTAGGCAGGTGTTGATGAGAATGTTGTGTATACTTCATATAAGAAGAGAGTGAATCCGAATGCAACGTTCTTGTAGAAGAAGTAGCAAATCTGTGAAATAAAGATATCTAGTCAGATCAAAAGTATAAGACTCATGGCAAGAAAGGTGGTCTCAATTGAAAGTGTAAAATGATATCTTTACCATTGTCGAGATCCGTCTGTAACACCAGTGTCCATGGACTAGCAACAAACGTTCCAGATATCTAAATTGAGCAATTGCAATGTCGCTAGACATTACTGCCTGAAAGATTGTCAGGATTGTCCCTCACATAAATAAAATAAGAAACACACAATCAAAAGAACCAAATGATAGTTATATAGATCTAAACTGAACCTGCATTCCTTCCACGCCGCTAATCCCAACTCCTATATCTGCTTCCTGAAGCATTCCAACATCATTCGCGCCATCACCAATGGCTAATGTTGTTTTACCGTTTCCAGATTTTACTAGTCTAGTCACCTAGATTGCAATTTAATTGTGGTGAGAAAATCTTGACATCAGCAAAAGTATAAGGAAGAATAAGTAAATAGACTAACCAGAGCTTTCTGTTTTGGTGATGAGCGGCAACAAATGACAGATGCGCAACCAACAGCTAGCTCTAAGAAGATGTGCTTTACATCATCTTCCAACGCGTAAGCAAGAGATTTTCCATCAATAATCAAAGCAAAAGCATCAGAGTTCCCACCAGAATAAGTTAGCTGACTCTTTCCATTAAGTATCTGCGACAAAACATTTTCTTTTGATGCCTGCAAGATATAATTAGACCCATTCCGTTAATATATTCATCTAATATTAATCCTTCTGCTAAAACTATTACGCGAAATATTCATGTGTTGGTTAATTTTTAACCTTTGCAATGGCATCTTTTTCTCCGGTTTTTTCCAGTAGTTGGATTTCAGGGGTCTCCAAGTTGATGATGATCTGTTTCATATCTTGTCTGAGCAAACTACAAGCGAAGCTGTCAAAGATGAACATACAAAGGATTCAAAAAATTGAAATAATGAAAGAAAACTGTATGCAGGAACTCAAGAGTAGATAATATTAAGGTGATACCCAGAAATTGATACCCAATATTGATAGCAGTCTCCATTTTGTCACCAGTCAAAACCCAAATCTTTATTCCTGCTTGAGCAAGCTTGTCAATGCAATCAGGGACCTAAAAAAATCAAGTAGTAAAGGTAAAAAAAATAATATTTCAGTTCACAAACTAGAAATTAATTATATTAATAGTAGCAGTGGTTTGCTTACTCCATTTTGGAGTTTATCTTCAACAGCAGTAGCTCCAAGGAGAATTAAGTCTTTCTCAACCTTCTCTGTGACTTCCTCTATCAGCGATTCTCGATTAGCACTAACCAAACTTTTGGCTTCACTGATTTTCTCATTAAAAGCTTTGTATTCTTTCTCATCAAGTTCACGATATGCAAGTATCAAAGTTCTCAGCCCTGCATCAGCATACTCGTTCACATGGTCCTTTGTTTCCTCTTCAAACTCTCTACCGTTCTTGGAAAGTCTTTCAAACATAACACTGAAGGACAAAAGAAATTGAAAAATAAGTTCAAAAATCTATTTGAAAAGGATTTTCAAAGCCAATGGTTACCTACTTATCTGCTCCTTTACAAAGTAATAAGAGTTTTCCATCATCATCCTGCACTATAACTGACATTCTTTTCCTCGTGCTGTTAAACTCAAGAACGTTCAAGACTTTGTATAACCTGAAGCACAACAATTTCACTCAAGTTAGTTAAGAAAATTTTTTCGTAGCATACAATAAACAATAGGAGATTTACCAACCTTTCAACTCGTTTTCCAGTCAGTAGATCAAGCTCTCTTACTGATACGGTAGTTTGAGTTCTGTTAAAAAATTCAAACCCAAGCTCCCGTGCTGCAATAACAAATGCTGCTTCATCAGGTGACTCAGCCTCATAAGAAACTTTTTCTGTATCTTCATCCACTTCAGGTATCACTGTATGGCATACAGCGAGTAATCTGAAAAATTTCTGAATGACATCAGCATGAGTTTCAGTGACCCAGTTTCCATTCATTATTCTTTCATCTCTAAAGTTGAATCCTTTCACGGTCGATTCTTCAGCAATTGCATCTTTACTATATTCCGTATCATTCTCATTACTCTGAAACACCAAAGGACCACCTTTTCTTCTCCCCATAGCCATTTCCACCTCTGTAACACCACGGCCATAAGCAGTTCCAGCAACAGAACACTTTATGAACTCCATGGAGTTACACGTCAATGTTCCTGTCTTGTCTGAGAGAATTGTATCCACCTGCCCAAGTTCTTCATTCAGGTTAGAGGTTCGTGCACGAGCTGGCTTGTCAGCTTCCTCGTAGTACATGTGGATGTCCTGGTTGATGAAGATGCTCTGAAGAACTTTAACTATCTCTATTGAGACATATAAGGATATAGGAATGAAATAACTGTATAGCATAATCGCCGTTAGAAAGTGATAGATTGCAGCCATTGGTGCCCTTTTGGGATCAAAGAAGATACTCGAACTATCTGGTTTCAAGTACCATCTTTTCATCACACCATCGTTGAAATCATCTCTTGTTGTAACTCCAAAGACAAGCGAACCAATAAATGCCATTGAGACCACCATGAAGAACATTAAGTAGATAATGTTATCCATCTGTCTTTCAATCATGCTTCTCTTAGATGGAGGTTCTGTTGAATTCTGGATAACCTTTGTGTCATGACCCGTGAAGACAACAGCCCCAAAGATGAAATCTGTGTTCCTGAGTTTTGAATCTCTCAGAAGAAGCTGTTGCAGTGAAAGAGGGTATTTGGCACCCTTAAGCTCCATGGTTCCGACAAAGGAATACAAGTTAGCATTTGGATCCTCGCATTTGACAAAAGCCTCAAACCCCTTGAAGTTGAATTCCTCACGCAAGGACGAAGTTACTTCAAGTCCTTGTTTAACTTTGAGATTAGTCTCCCCATCGAGGTTCATCGTCTCTACATAGCAAATAGCATCTTCATAGCTAGAAGAGAGCAAAACAAGATCTGCCGGGAAAAACTCGTTTTTTTCTACCTTCACTATATCTCCAATGCTCAGAGTCTTCCACTCCTTGGAATCAAAATTCCCATCCCCTCTATGGACTTTAACTTTCCTGTTATTCACCTCAATATCCTAAAAATACATCATAAGAGCTTTTATTTCAGTTTTAGACAAAAAGAACTCAGCTGCATCTATATTTTCTGAGAGTCAGAACAAGATTGCAACACACAGAATCCTACTTGAAAGATCAAATAATCCAGCTGTAATCACGGGAAATCAAAAGGAAAAGAGAAACAAAAGAATCAAAAAGTACCTGTCGTTTCCGGCGCCAATCTTCAACACCTTCTTTAACCATAGTAGCACCAATAACGAAAAGAAGAGGAACAATGGCGCTGGAAGCAGTATAAGGAGCAAGAGGAGTGAAAGCCAAGATCCCAGTGACTAAGAAATAGAAATTGGCAACTCTCCTAAATTGTTCAAAGAGTGATTTTGGTAAGAAAGTAGCAAGAGTGTACTTTGTAGTCCTCACATAGTTGTCAGTGTAGTTTCGAGAATCAGTTTCAGGTGAATCGGGTTCGTTGCAGTATACGACCCGAGAGAAACCGGGCCCTCCGATTTGAGAATGGTCTTGTTTGAAACATGCTTGAGTGCATGTTAGTGTGTATAGCTTGCTTAGTTGTAATCTTCTTCGTCGTCTCTTTGTTCCACCTCCTACCATTGAAAGATCTCACTCAAGCAACAAGCTTGGAATCTTTACTTCGACAACTTTTCAGATATTCAAGAAACCCTGAAAATTATTAAATACAAATTTTTTTTTAAGTTAATTATTTTCAGACACGCAAAACGAGTAAGAAACGCCAATTTATAGTGATGAGATTTGAACAATTTTTTTTTTTATCCAACTGAAATTAACACCCGCGAGAACATTTAAAACGAAGAAACCAAGAAAAATAATAATATTCAATTTTTATTCTTTAAAAAAAAAAAAAAAGTGGAAAAAAGAAAAAAAAAAGATAGAAAAAAAAAGGGACAATACCGTGAAACCAACCGAACAAAAAAGCAGCGAAGACCGTGACTGGTTATATTATCTGACCTCGTTTTCTGCGATTTTCAGTTACCTAAAATCTATTTTCTCGGGAAAATGAGGAACTTTCTCGGTAAAAGATCAGAGATCAAGTGACTGAGAGCTTAAATATTGTGAAATCTAAGTAAGATTAAGAAGGGTATCTATGAAAGCTTATAATTTCTGCGAAAGCTGGGATTTTTTAATTAATAAGACAAGAAAAATTGGAGATAACAGCTATTAAGAGGAATCAGGAGAGAGGTTATGTGAGATCTCATAAATTTTATATCTTACTGTTTAATATCTCAGCTTTTTATAACCAAATTGCTCATCAAATCACAGACAAATTAGGGAGACAAAGACAAGAAAGATAAAAACAAAAGAGAAAATGCCAAGATTCCCTGGAAAATTATACTGTTTCCGGAATAAGAGCAAATCTAATGAAAATAGTCTGTTTGAAATGAGGGATTAGTGATCATCAAAGGTGAAACCTTAAGCTCTCTGTGAGGGCAGAAACAAGACCAGAACTGAAAAAAACAGAAGAAGACAATAACTGGGGTGATCTGACAGTTTAAAATCAAGGAGATTTTACTGACAAATTAATCAGAAAAAAAAAAGTGAAAATGTGGTGAAGAGAGGAAGAGAAAAAGAAGAATGGATTGGAGGAACATTAGATGCGCCGTCATAGCGGAGAAGATGAAGAAACACAAAATGCGGGTCAAACACTTAAAACCAGATCATGCATCAAATTACTTGCTTCCTTTCTCTTTTTAATTCTACTATCAATATATCTAATTCAGTATCTTTTTTTTTTTTTTTGTGCTTATAATTAGTAACTGTGGACCTTGTTTTTCCCAATGAAGGAACCATAACTCTATTTTTGAATCCGAGAGATAAAATCCAATTCAAAATCATTCTACTTAATATTAGTCTGTTATATATACGCGACTATATGAAATTTCCGATAAAAAAATGAGTATTTGTATACTCCTTTCCTTGATGTTTTAGGGAAATTTTTTTTGTATCAAATGTTTTTAACTAATCACGTTTTATCTATTTTGATTATTTGTTTCCTCCATATTGATTTCTAACTTTTTGAATGATTATCAAATATATTAATAATAATATTTTTAATTGGAAAAATAAAAAACTAAACGATTTATTAATCTATATGTAAAAATCTTAAACATTATTTATTATGAACAGAGAGATATATAATTTTACAACAATTGTCAAGCATCTTACTACTCCTTCCATTTCGTTATATTTGATGTTTTAAGTTTTTTCACAATATATTATCTAAACAAAACATGTTTTATCAAAAATTCAAAAATAAACTAATCATTCACAATTTAATCCGCAGAATTTAAAAAGTTAAAAACACAAAAACGAACACAATAAATTTTGCATAGAAATCTTAACATAAATTAAAATAAAACAAAAAAATTCCTAAAACATCACTTAAAGTGAAATAGAGGAAAACTTAGATACTTATTTCTTTCCTTAAAGATAGATTTTCTTGTTTAGGAAATTCTTGATCTTGGAGGGGTATGATATAGTCTCGTATTATTTGTTGTAAGTTAGACAAAGCGTTTGAAAATTATGAGTGACATGCCTATTTTCGAACATTGTTACTCGATATTTGGAAATGACTGGCTCTGATCATCCACCAATTTTTTGAAAGATTACGAATAGGGTCGTTAACGCCGATCAAGTTTTCATTTCGATAAATGATGGTTAGGTAAACCATATATTCAGGACACAACTGCGAAGGGTTGGACACGTTATTCTAATTTAAGAGTTAATAGGACGACAAGATAAAATTGCTAATTGTCGGCAAGAGATCTCGCGTTGGAGAAGGATTAATACTCCGCTAGGGAAGGTCAGGATTTTGATGTGTATGTCCTGAAGATGTATGGAGACCACGTGAAGATAGAAGTGGTTGCTAAAAATCAG